>CM061142.1:75914006-75974130 GCA_030789695.1 Scilla litardierei
AATAGATTATGTGGTAAACAACAAAATGGTGTTTCTGGTGAAACTATGTCTGATCAAGGAGATGTAATTTAGTAACCCATTTATGGTTCAGAGAGTATTCATTTTATATGTCTTAGGACCCCCGAACGAAAAAGGGAATTCTATAGTCTTTAAACGAGCTTATTCCTTGGATGTCTTATTACTATGTGGTAATTTTTTGGCATTGCTAGATTAATGTGTAACAGATAGCATGACCGTGATGAACTCCATGACAAATTTAAAAACTAACAGATATATGACATGTTAGCCAGTCAACTGGGGTATCCTATCCTTAATGCAAAATAAAGTTTTTTGGCTTTCTGCTGTAAAAGGAATCTTCAAAAGTGGATATTTTTAATTTAGTTTTTGTGCAAGATTACCTTGCACAAAACTTAAGTTCTTTGCAATCTACTTATACTTTCTGAAATTTTGACGTGCCATTGCTACTTATAGCCAGTAGATGTAGCTAAATGGAGCTCTACTGTGAAGTAATTTAAAGCCCTTCAAATGGATTAGTTCCACATGCCTAACAGGTTTATATTTCTTTATCAGCAAGTATAATCACAAAATAAGTACTTGGATGGGGTTGTAAACTAAAATATGTTATGTTTTTTACTTGCTAACAACATGTAAATGTATGCGTTTACCCGGGTGTTTTTGTTGGCATATTATCATTTGTAGTCTTTTATAGTTTTAATTCGTTGATCTAATGATAATGAATTCTGGTTACTTTTATTTCCCCAATTCCTAACTTCCTAAGTTAATATATTTGTTTTCCTTCCTTGAAGGTTAAATTCGATAAACTTTCAGAGGACATTGGTGATGTCTTCGTGATTTCATTGCAATGCCAGGTATAGTTTTCTTCAACATATATAAATTCCAGTTTTGTGTCATATATGATTACTCTGAATCTAATGATTTGTTGGCATTGATTTTTAAAACAAAATTTGTATTTGATTCAACTACCTTACAATTTAAAAAATTTATTTTCCAATGTGCTTGAGGACAGAAAGTTTTATATGTTTTTCAGTAGGCATATAAACACTAATAGTCCTCTTTTCCCGTTGTCCATTTTCCATTCACCATTGAGGAAATTTTATGATATGGGAAACATTAGGAGATTGTATTCTGCTTATTAGTCTAAAAAGACAAGTCATAGTGTTACTTCAATAAAAAAGTCATAACATTATCATTATGGTATTGTACAATGCTTATATTTTCCATAGCGTGATATTCAAGACCAATCTTAGACATGACATCTTATAACTGATTATACAACATTCCCGAGATTTTTATAGATGTTTCTAAACATTAAGACGTACTCCCCTGACAGAAAAGGTATGAGTGATGACAATGAGATCAACCATCTAACTCCTTTGGATGATATTTGATTTTTAATGCCCTTGAATGGATAATTAATCTAAAAGTAAACCATTTTGGTAAAATATCACATCTTAAGTGTCCTAAATTTGTGTCTAAACGGTTACATCCGGTAGAGACTATATATGAAAAACCAAAAAGTATCCATTTCTGTTTGGAAAAAGTTGTGTGCATTCAATCGCGGCATGCATAATCTGAAAATGAATGCTTTTGAAGAGATGTGATACCAGAGACCACATTGGAAAAAATAATACAAGTTTTTTCTTCTTTCGAACACAATAATACAAGATGAAGTAGGTGTTGTTACATATTTTGGGCAATGATTTCCCGTTTAGATTCTTCTCATATGATTATATTTATATGCCAGGTATAGTATGCATTTTCTAGAATGTTTTATTGGAAACTACTACTTGACAGAAGTTCCTCCAACCTTTTTGTTGAAAATAAGGGTCCATTCGTATTGGAATTCGATCGTCAGTAGGCAGTAGTCACGTTTGAATTTTAAGTATACGTATTTTGCATGGTAGTCTTATGTGAAGCAAAATTATCTGATATTAGTACTCTGATTTAGTTGCAGGGAGGAATTCATCGAAATCACAGAAAATACATTGTTGTGATATTATGCCATTTTCAACTATTGTTTCATAATAATAAATCCATCATATATTCTTATACAGACTGCAGAGGAGGCCATGACCCCTGTTGAGTTAACATTCTCATTGGAAGTCAATTCAAAATAAGACTGGTGACATTCAAACTAACATGTTTTTTTAATTTTTTGGGGGATATATCCCAGCTTGCATCTTGATTTTTTCCCAAGTTATCAGTTTTTCCCAGTGATTTGTCATTGCACAATTTGACATAAAGCAGAACATGTATAACATGGTTTATTGCTGAGTTGTTCACAATTCGTACTTTGTAGATCACAGTTATTAGGGTAGCCTAAACCTGCATTTAACCAGGAAATTAGCGTGCTACAAATGCTCTCATTGCTTTTGAATAACTTTGTTTCTATTTCGCTTTAGGGAAGTAATAGATAAAATTCTTGCTCAGTGACACAGCCAAGTTACTGTCTATTTAGGGAATCCCAAAAGCATCATTGGCATTCTTCTGGTGCGTATCAAGTACACTTAAACCCACATGAGTGAGATTACAAATTGTTTTAATACCGTTTTTATGTTTTGTGACATTGCTGGTTGAGTCCAGTGAATAGCATTCTCACTGTTCGTGCCAAGACAGAGACACCGGTTAGTGTTGTTTCCATCAGAAGAATACCAATGTTTCCATATTTCGCCATCTTATCTAATTTCTTATCTATGACTATGTTTTCATATCTGAAAATTTTAACAGGGTTCCAGAAAATATGCCTCTTTATGATATTTTGAATGAATTTCAAAAAGGAAGCAGTCATATATGGCTGCTGTGGTAAAGGCTAAAAGCAAAATTATGTGAGATAAGACTAGCAAACAGTGCAACATGGATTTTGGATATGTGTGTTTTTATTGTCATGTTGGATTTTTTTCATGTGGGTTAAATAGAGATGTGGGTTAACATTATTGTAATATTGGAATTTTCATTTATTGCATTATTTATGTTGGTTATTTTTATTTACATCCCAATACCCAAAAACCATCAGCTGTCATCTGGGAGCCCACTCAAATTTCTCTTTTCTCATTTTACAGAAAACGATTTTTAGTGATCAAAGAAAATGTTGTGGGAGGAATTATTAGCAGAATCAGAAGAACATGAGTTTGAACAAGAACTTTGGTCGATTTTGATTTCATCTCGCTACTATCCATCACAAAGGTAAGCAGAATTTACTGATAACTGATTGAGATAAATCTTTCGCTTAATTTCGTCTGAAGCTGTGTTCAATTCAAGCTGACTACTTTTCTAAGTGTTTTTGCTATTACTATTTAGAAACTTTTTGAAAAGCTTTTTATTTTTATTTTTTGAAAATTTAATATGGAATTTGGATTATTGAGATAAATTTTTTAGTTATTTACAGTAGGAATCGAGGTATCTTGAAATGGGTTTTTACCGATAGGGTTTAATTCAGAGCAAAACAACACAGCCACGTAGAAGCTCAAAACCCAACTCTTTAATGCAATGACTATCATCTTCGATCCTGGTGGCATCTTGCATCCTTTTTCTACCATTTTTGCTTGAGCAATCTAAGCACTAGAGGGCTTGGGACACTTCTATGATATTGATTGTTTTCTCTTTGTTGTTTTCTTTTCGGCTTTTGCGCCCAATCAGTATTGTTTAATTTGGAGGAAACTCATGATTTGAAACTCATGATTATGGTGAACTGAAAAACAGTTGTTGGCTTAGAAAATCTTATTTTGGTTTATATGTTTATGAACTGAAGATGATGATGTTTCTATTTATGTGGAAAATTTATTTATTATCTGGAATTAGTTAGTGCTTGTTAATTCGATTGTTACTATCGAGGATTAATATGTGTTGATTTATGCATATGGTAGAAAATGTTTTTTGCAGTAACAGAATTTTGCTTATCTGGTGCTATTTGTGATTGCATATAGCATGATCACCTAATTCCCTCACAATTACATAGAGCAATGGATTTATATGGATTTCAGTGCTGAAGAATGAACAGACGCCGTACATACACTTCAGTAAGTCAGATTTTTGTGATCAAGCCAACATTTTTGTATAGAAATTATTATCGGTTGAAATCAATTATAGTAGCATCACTATAAGGATTGGGGGAAAAAGTTTTTTTTTTCATTTCAAACATAACAGCCATTGTAGTACACATATGTTATTTTAAACTATATTCATGTTGGCTATGACGTGGAAGTAAGTCCTAATGAGTATGATTATTCATGTCTAAAGCTCATCCTCACCTACTTACTCTTAGTTCTGATGCATTACAGTTTATTCCATTTGAATTTATTAGTCATTAATATCTCAAGAGTTTGCTTCCGAAATTTGAGACTTCAATCCCATGAGCTGCTTCAGTATATTTATGAACATATAGCTTAAATAGAACCCCCTTTATGATGCATGGAATTTTAACATGGAAACCTATTCGTTTAACTACACGTTGAACTTAAACAAGTTCCATAACATGAAATGAAGCTAACGTGTATGATCTGTGTTGCTAGGAGCAACCTTGATGAGCATACAAGACTGAACATGAACAGAGAAACTTACATATGCCGAGGAGTAGCATACTCGAGCCATCCCAGGTCCGTCCCTTGCCATTTCAAGATCCGGCCATCGGACACTCCCTTGTAAGGCCCCTCGCCGTCCGGGTCAAATGCAAGGCTTTCCGGTCCAGTCGCGCCACCAGGGACCGGAATCACTTCCAGTCTTGACGAGGACGAGTTACAAGCATTCCAGAGATCAATGGAGAAGAAGATTGAACAGGCTGCTAACCCTACAGCTGCCCAGAGTTGTATTGTCTTCATGTGGTAGGTACTTATTTTTTAGACCAATTTTGCCGTGCTATGCTCTTTCAAATGGCTAACCCTATTTTTGGCTCACTTTTGGGGTGTAAAACCTATTTTCAGCAACTGGAATTCATTGGGGAGGAGTAATTTTCTGTTGGAGGAGTATCTAAGCATTTTTTTGACGAATACTGTTAGACATCTGATAATTGCGATTAAAGGGGTATTGATAATTTTCTCATCTGTAGTAAAAGTTAACCTTGAGCTTGGTTTTTACACTGTCCATTATATTTCATCAATTACTATATAAGTTGGATCACTTATTCTTTAGTTATATTGTATCCCTCATGCTGGGCATGGTCATTGTGAACATTACTATGAGTGTATTACGATATTTTTGATGGTTGCAGCGGACATGCGTGACCTGTCATGCTATATAATCTTGGTCTTGCCACCCCCACTGGCCCAACCCAAGCACAAAACTGCCCAACCCAATATATATGCAAATTCTCATGTCTTTTTATGTCTGTTGGGTTGGGGGGCATATTTTAATCTTAAAATTGGTTGTGTAGCTTGAGAAGTTTTTCTGAGACATTTTTTTATTGGAAAATTTTGTGTGTGTTGTATGTGTTGGCTTAAAATTTCAATAATAGCATTGTATGTGTTGGCTCAGATAAGAGCCCAGCAAAAACAACTAACAGTAATAGATTTTAACGAATACTCATGCTTTCTGTCAATTAGGCGTTGTTTCATGTTTCCCATTTTTCTTGCTTTTGTGTGATTTTCCCATTATTTTCCTAGTAATTTTCCCTATGATCACTTACTATTCGATAATTACTATTCGAAAATCCCAGGCATCAACCTTAATAAGTGATGATGATGCCTTCTTAAACTGCAAGGCAAAAGTTACTATATGAATTCAACATGATGTCAACTGAATAATGCAAGTTTATTCAATACAGAATTTGTAGAATCAAACAGTAGATTTGATAATAATGTCACCTAAATCATTATTTTCCAGCAATGTTTAGCTATCCCTAATAAAGATTTTGTGTAGGTTGCATTGCTGCCAGATTTTGAACAAGGAAAGGGCTTAATGGATTTGGAAGCAGAATAATAAGGGTACCTCTCCATGCTTCAAAGATATCTATTGATTGGTATAATTTTTAATAATGAAAATTCTTGATCAGGTGATATAATGTTGATGTTTTGATGCACCGCTATGCACATTATAGGAGGTGCAGGATAAGGGCCCCGTGTTGCAATGAAATTTTCGATTGCTGGCATTGCCGCAATGAAGCATAGGTTATATTTTTATTCATTGAACCATTTTCGTGTAAAATATTTCACCTTTGTCCAAATATATTGAGAAATGTCTAATTTTTTGATGGAATTAAACATAATTCTCTGGATGTTGATTCGTGTCATCGGCATGAGATTCCTCGCCATGACGTGGAGAAGGTTAGAATTATTTTCCTTCTGTTTTTTGTTGTATAGCTTGCGAGGCGATGAAGCAATTATTAATCCAAATTAAAAGCAGGAATCTTTTTTGTTAAATTGGAGAATGTACTAGCAGGAAAAGATCATGTCTGTGGCCTGGGCCTCGGATGCTTCATGTATGCCCACTCAGTCAACAAGCAAGGCCACTGGCCTCATCCTCCAGCTCGAGCTGTACTACTTGCCGGGTAACCTGCCACAGGCAAGAATGCCATCCCCTCACTAAATCCCTGGGCCAAGAGATGCCCTTTACGACTGCAAATTCAGATATTAGAACCCTGATCCACAGGTAATCTTGAAGCCTCAACCGCAAATTCTCAGAGATCTTCCTCCTGCCCTTCTACCACAATTGATCTTGGTCAGAAACGTCGTGAGAGATTGTCATATACCATGTATTGAGCCATGATTTAATACATGGTTCAATACATGGTATATGACAATCTCTCACGACGTTTCTGACCAAGATCAATTGTGGTAGAAGGGCAGGAGGAAGATCTCTGAGAATTTGCGGTTGAGGCTTCAAGATTACCTGTGGATCAGGGTTCTAATATCTGAATTTGCAGTCGTAAAGGGCATCTCTTGGCCCATGGATTTAGTGAGGGGATGGCATTCTTGCCTGTGGCAGGTTACCCGGCAAGTAGTACAGCTCGAGCTGGAGGATGAGGCCAGTGTGTTGGGATTTCGAAATAGTCCCACATCGGACACATGGGGGGATCCGGGGGGGGTTTAAAATGTGGCTTGGGAATTCCATTAGTAAGAGGCCTTTTGGGGGGAAAGCCCCATGTTTAAAACCGTGCGGGTGCCGATGCGGCCCCAGAGCGGACAATATCTTACCAAAGTGGAGCCCAAGCCCAAGGTGTTTAAACCCGGAAAAACTAACATGGTATCAGAGCCGGACCCAGGTGTACCGAAGTGTTTGATCCTCTGGTGTCGACGTATGGGAGTCGGTGTGTTTCCGAGCAGTGCGGAGCTCGGCTTTTCCGAACAGAAGAACGGAGCGCTTCAGATGTCGAACAAAGTGATGCCCACCGTGGCGAGCCCAAGTCGGATCCACAGGGGGATGCCGGCGTATGGGAGTCTGCAATGCTCAGGGCGGAGCAGACTCATGTACCGATCTGAAGGAGAGCTCGGGCACGGCCTGCCGAGACTGATGGAGGAGATCTCTCAGCTCGGAGGCGGAGCTCGGCGCAAGCGGAAGTGGCTCGACGCCATCAAGGGGATGGACCTTCCTAGCCACGGGGAGGCAGCCAAATGAAGTACGCTTGGTCAGAGCTCAGTTAAGGGCGGCGGATGGATGATCGTTCGAGGGGAGGCTCATGATGTGATCCTAGTTCGAGGGGAGGATTGTTGGGATTTCGAAATAGTCCCACATCGGACACATGGGGGGATCCGGGGGGGGGGGGTTTAAAATGTGGCTTGGGAATTCCATTAGTAAGAGGCCTTTTGGGGGGAAAGCCCCATGTTTAAAACCATGCGGGTGCCGATGCGGCCCCAGAGCGGACAATATCTTACCAAAGTGGAGCCCAAGCCCAAGGTGTTTAAACCCGGAAAAATAACACAGTGGCCTTGCTTGTTGACTGAGTAGGCATACATGAAGCATCCGAGACCCAGGCCGCAGACATGATCTTTTCCTGCTAGTACATTCTCCAATTTAACAAAAAAGATTCATGCTTTTAATTTGGATTAATAAGTGCTTCATCACCTCGCAAGCTATACAACAAAAAACAGAAGGAAAATAATTCTAACCTTCTCCACGTCATGGCGAGGAATCTCATGCCGATGAAGCGAATCAACATCCAGAGAATTCTGTTCAAGTCCATCAAAAAATTAGACATTTCTCAACATATTTGGACAAAGATGAAATATTTTACACGAAAAAGGTTCAATGAATAAAAATATAACCTTTGCTTCATTGTGGCAATGCGAGCAATCGAAAATTTCATTGCAGCAAGGGGCCCTTATCCTGCACCTCCTATAATGTGCATAGCTGTGCATCAAAACATCAACATTATATCACCTGATCAAGAATTTTTATTATTAAAAATTATACCAATCAGTAGATATCTTTGAAGCATGGAGAGGTACCCATATTATTTTGCTTCCAAATCCATCAAGCCCTTTCCTTGTTCAAAATCTGGCAGCAATACAACCTACACAAAATCTTTATTAGGGATAGCTAAACATTGCTGGAAAATAATGATTTAGGTGACATTATTATCAAATCTACTGTTTGATTCTACAAATTCTGTATTGAATAAACTTGCACTATTCAGTTGACATCATGTTGAATTCATATAGTAACTTTTGCCTTGCAGTTTGAGAAGGCAGCATCATCACTTATTAAGTTTGATGCCTGGGATTTTCGAATAGTAAATATCGAATAGTAAGTGATCATAGGGAAAATTACTGGGAAAATAACGGGAAAATCACACAAAAGCAAGAAAAATGGGAAACATGAAACAATGCCCAAATGACAGAAAGCATGAGTATTCGTTAAAATCTATTATTGTTAGTTGTTTTTGCTGGGCTCTTATCTGAGCCAACACATACAATGCTATTATTGAAATTTTGAGCCAACACATACAACACACACAAAATTTTCCAATCAAAAATGTCTCAGAAAAACTTCGCAAGCTACACAACCAATTTTAAGATTAATATATGCCCCCCAACCCAACAGACATAAAAAGACATGAGAATTTGCATATATATTGGGTTGGGCAGTTTTGTGCTTGGGTTGGGCCAGTGGGGGTGGCAAGACCAAGATTATATAGCATGACAGGTCACGCATGTCCGCTGCAACCATCAAAAATATCGTAATACACTCATAGTAATGTTCACAATGACCATGCCCAGCATGAGAGATACAATATAACTAAAGAATAAGTGATCCAACTTATATAGTAATTGATGAAATATAATGGACAGTGCAAAAACCAAGCTCAAGGTCAACTTTTACTACAGATGAGAAAATTATCAATACCCAATTAATCGCAATTATCAGATGTCTAACAGTATTCGTCAAAAAAATGATTCGATACTTCTCCAACAGAAAATTACTCCTCCCCAATGAATTCCAGTTGCTGAAAATAGGTTTTACACCCCAAAAGAGAGCCAAAAATAGGGTTAGCCATTTGAAAGAGCAGAGCACGGCAAAATTGGTCTCAAAAATAAGTACCTGCCACATGAAGAAAATACAACTCTGGGCAACTGTAGGGTTAGCAGCCTGTTCAATCTTCTTCTCCATTGATCTCTGGAATGCTTGTAACTTGTCCTCGTCAAGACTGGAAGTGATTCCGGTCCCTGGTGCCGCGACTGGACCGGAAAGCCTTGCATTTGACCCGGACGGCGAGGGGCCTTACACGGGAGTGTCCGATGGCCGGATCTTGAAATGGCAAGGGAAGGAACTGGTATGGCTCGAGTATGCTGTTGTTACTCCTCGGCATATGTAAGTTTCTCTGTTCATGTTCAGTCTTGCATGCTCATCAAGTTTGCTCCTAGCAACACAGATCATACACGTTAGCTTCATTTCATGTTATGGAACTTGTTTAAGTTCAATGTGTAGTAAAACGAATAGGTTTCATGTTAAAATTCCATGCATCATAAAGGGGGTTCTATTTAAGCTATATGTTCATAAATATACTGAACAAGTTCATGGGATTGAAGTCTCAAATTTCGGAAGCAAACTCTTGAGATATTAATGACTAATAAATTCAAATGGAATAAACTGTAATGCATCAGAACTAATAGCAAGTAGGTGAGGATGAGCTTTAGACATGAATAATCATACTCATTAGGACTTACTTCCACGTCATAGCCAACATGAATATAGTTTAAAATAACATATGTGTACTACAATGGCTATTATGTTTGAAATGAAAAAAAAACTTTTTCCCCCAATCCTTATAGTGATGCTACTATAATTGATTTCAACCTACAACAATTTCTATACAAAAATGTTGGCTTGATCACAAAAATCTGACTTACTGAAGATTATGTACGGCGTCTGTTCATTCTTCAGCACTGAAATCCATAGAAATCCATTGCTCTATGTAATTGTGAGGGAATTAGGTGATCATGCTAGATGCAATCACAGATTGCACCAGATAAGCAAAATTCTGTTACTGCAAAAAAAATTGTCTACCATATGCTTAAATCAACACATATTAATCCTCGATAGTAACAATCGAATTAACAAACACTAACTAATTCCAGATAATAAATAAGTTTGCCACATAAATAGAAACATCATCATCTTCAGTTCATAAACATATATACCAAAATAAGATTTTCTAAGCCAACAACTGTTTTTCAGTTCACCATAATCATGAGTTTCAAATCTTGAGTTTCCTCCAAATTAAACAATACTGATTGGGCGCAAAAGCCGAAAAGAAAACAACAAAGAGAAAACAATCAATATCACAGAATTGTCCCAAGCCCTTTAGTGCTTAGATTGCTCGAGCAAAAATGGTAGAAAAAGGATGCAAGATGCCACCAGGATCGAAGATGATAGTCATTGCATTAAAGAGTTGGGTTTTGAGCTTCTAAGTGGCTGTGTTGTTTTGCTCTGAATTAAACCCTATCGGTAAAAACCCATTTCAAGATACCTCGATTCCTACTGTAAATAACTAAAAAATTGATCTCAATAATCCAAATTCCATATTAACTTTTCAAAAATAAAAATAAAAAGCTTTTCAAAAAGTTTCTAAATAGTAATAGCAAAAACACTTAGAAAAGTAGTGAGCATGAATCGAACACAGCTTCAGATGAAATTAAGCGAAAGATTTATCTCAATCAGTTATCAGTAAATTCTACTTACCTTTGTGATGGATAGTAGCTAGATGAAATCAAAATCGACCAAAGTTCTTGTTCAAACTTATGTTCTTCTGATTCTGCTAATAATTCCTCCCACAACATTTTCTTTGATCACTAAAAATCGTTTTCTGTAAAATGAGAAAAGAGAAATTTGAGTGGGCTCCCAGATGACAGCTGATGGTTTTTGGGTATGGGGATGTAAATAAAAATATCCAACATAAATAATGCAATAAATGAAAATTCCTATATTACAATAATGTTAACCCACATCTCTATTTAACCCACATGAAAAAAATCCAACATGACAATAAAAACACACATATCCAAAATCCATGTTGCACTGTTTGCTAGTCTTATCTCACATAATTTTGCTTTTAGCCTTTACCACAGCAGCCATATATGACTGCTTCCTTTTTGAAATTCATTCAAAATATCATAAAGAGGCATATTTTCTGGAACCCTGTTAAAATTTTCAGATATGAAAACATAGTCATAGATAAGAAATTAGATAAGATGGTGAAATATGGAAACATTGGTATTCTTCTGATGGAAACAACACTAACAGGTGTCTCTGTCTTGGCACGAACAGTGAGAATGCTATTCACTGGACTTAACCAGCAATGTCACAAAACATAAAAACGGTATTAAAACAATTTGTAATCTCACTCATGTGGGTTTAAGTGTACTTGATACGCACCAGAAGAATGCCAATGATGTTTTTGGGATTCCCTAAATAGACAGTAACTTGGCTGTGTCACTGAGCAAGAATTTTATCTATTACTTCCCTAAAGCGAAATAGAAACAAAGTTATTCAAAAGCAATGAGATCGTTTGTAGCACGCTATTTTCCTGGTTGAATGCATGTTTAGGCTACCCTAAGAACTGTGATCTACAAAGTACGAATTGTGAACAACTCAGCAATAAACCATGTTATACATGTTCTGCTTTATGTCAAATTGTGCAATGACAAATCAATGGGAAAAACTGATAACTTGGGGAAAAAATCAAGATGCAAGCTGGGATATATCCCCCAAAAAATTAAAAAGACATGTTGGTTTGAATGTCACCAGTCTTATTTTGAATTGACTTCCAATGAGAATGTTAACTCAACAGGGGTCATGGCCTCCTCTGCAGTCTGTATAAGAATATATGATGGATTTATTATTATGAAACAATAGTTGAAAATGGCATAATATCACAACAATGTATTTTCTGTGATTTCGATGAATTCCTCCCTGCAACTAAATCAGAGTACTAATATCAGATAATTTTGCTTCACATAAGACTGCCATGCAAAATACCTTTACTTAAAATTCAAACGTGACAACTGCCTACTGACGATCGAATTCCAATACGAATGGACCCTTATTTTCAAGAAAAAGGATGGAGGAACTTCTGTCAAGTAGTAGTTTCCAATAAAACATTTTAGAAAATGCATACTTACATGGCATATAAATATAATCATATGAAAAGAATCTAAACGGGAAATCATTGCCCAAAATATGTAACAACACCTACTTCATCTTGTATTATTGTGTTCGAAAGAAGAAAAAACTTGTATTATTTGTTCCATTGTGGTCTCTGGTATCACATCTCTTCAAAAGCATTCATTTTCAGATTATGCATGCCGCGATTGAATGCACACAACTTTTTCCAAACAGAAATGGATACTTTTTGGTTTTTCATATATAGTCTCTACCGGATGTAACCGTTTAGACACAAATTTAGGACACTTAAGATGTGATATTTTACCAAAATGGTTTACTTTTAGATTAATTATCCATTCAAGGGCATTAAAAATCAAATATCATCCAAAGGAGTTAGAGGGTTGATCTCATTGTCATCACTCATACCTTTTCTGTCAGGGGAGTACGTCTTAATGTTTAGAAACATCTATAAAAATCTCGGGAATGTTGTATAAGCAGTTATAAGATGTCATGTCTAAGATTGGTCTTGAATTTCAAGCTATGGAAAATATAAGCATTGTACAACACCATAATGATAATGTTATGAATTTTTTATTGAAGTAACACTATGACTTGTCTTTTTAGACTAATAAGCAGAATACAATCCCCTAATGTTTCCCATATCATAAAAGTTCCTCAATGGTGAATGGAAAATGGAGAACGGGAAAAGAGGACTATTAGTGTTTATATGCCTACTGAAAAACATATAAAACTTTCTGTCCTCAAGCACATTGGAAAATAAATTTTTTAAATTGTATGGTAGTTGAATCAAATACAAATTTTGTTTTAAAAATCAATGCCAACAAATCATTAGATTCAGAGTAATCATATATGACACAAAACTGGAATTTTATATATGTTGAACAAAACTATACCTGGCATTGCAATGAAATCACGAAGACATTCACCAATGTCCTCTGAAATTTTATCGAATTTAACCTTCAAGGAAAGGGAAACAAATATATTAACTTAGGAAGTTAGGAAGTATGGAAATAAAAGTAACCAGAATTCATTATCATTAGAGCAACGAATTAAAACTATAAAAGACTACAAATGATAATATGCCAACAAAAACACCTAGGTAAACGTATACATTTACATGCTGTTAGCAAGTAAAAAACATAACATATTTTAGTTTACAACCCCATCCAAGTACTTATTTTGTGATTATACATGCTGAAAAAGAAATATAAACCTGTTAGGCATGTGGACCTAATCCATTTGATGGGCTTTAAATTACTTCACAGTAGAACTCCATTTAGCTACATCTACTGGCTATAAGTAGCAATGGCACGTCAAAATTTCAGAAAGTATAAGTGGATTGCAGAGAAATTAAGTTTTGTGCAAGGTAATCTTGCACAAAAACTAAATTAAAAATATCCACTTTTGAAGATTCCTTTTACAGCAGAAAGCCAAAAAACTCTATTTTGCATTAAGGATATGATACCCCAGTTGACTGGCTAACATGTCATATATCTGTTAGTTTTTAAATTTGTCATGGAGTTCATTACGGTCATGCTATCTGTTACACATTAATCTGGCAATGCCAAAAAATTACCACATAGTAATATGACATCCAAGGAATAAGCTCGTTTAAAGACTATAGAATTCCCTTTTTCGGCCGGGGGTCCTAAGACATATAAAATGAATACTCTCTGAACCATAAATGGGTTACTAAATTACATCTCCTTGATCAGACATAGTTTCACCAGAAACTCCATTTTGTTGTTTACCACATAATTTATTTATTAATTTTGGACATTGACTGTTAGCTAGGACAGAAACCTGGGAACTATAGCCTAACTAATCCATCTACCATAGATTACCCAAACATCGGCTATGGCCAGAAAACTGGTAATTGGCCTTTAAGCATATGTTATCAGTTTTGTATACAAATTGAACCATCAACACTTATTAACAACATCATTAAGTTCAATTACATTTGGATTAAATCTGGAAAAATCCAAAACTTGTAAGAAAATACATAACAAAGTATTTTCAAAAAACCTTAAAGATCACCAATCAATATTCAAACTTTTTCACAAAAATCAGCGGTATCCTACCATTGAAAGAGATTTGAAGCTGAACTCGCAAAATATAGAATAATCAAGAACACTCTATCTTTCTGGGAACCAATTGTTTCCCAATCTCTACACATTTGTTCTTCACTGCTTGGGATGGACCGACTTTAAAATTTTGACTGCCCACTTTATTCTGTAAGAGAAATCAAATCAAAAGCAAGAAAAATAAACCATAATCACACAACCAATAACACTTAAAAAACATCCAAACAAAAAAAGAAACAAATAGCCACCTCAAGATCAGCCCTTGAGATCCCCTCGGTAGGCACAATGCCAAAAACTTGAGCCTCCGATGATCCGTTCAAAGCGTACGACTTTCCTCTATCTATCAGCATCCATTGTTGTACTGCTTCCAAAAAAATAAAGGGGAAATTTTTATTATGGTTTCGAATCATAAAGATATGAGGATAATTAGCTAATTTACCTGAGCGACGATGAAGTTGAAGCCGGATAGACTCTTGATGGTATTCTCCAGTTTGCTGTGGGCGATTCTGATGCTAGATGTGAACTGACCTCGTCTTGGATATCGTGGGCAAGGGCAAGGTCGGCATCAACCTGGTGGAGGATCAATAACAAAAAAGGCCAAACTTTAAATAAAAATCCCAACAAAACCAAATTAAACCCTAACCTTACCTGCTATTGTAGAGCGCAGGCACAGGTGAAGACGACGTCGACCTAGCCGGGGATCAGGAACGACGGAGTGTGAGTGTAGGTAAGGATGGTGTTGATCTAGCTAAGGATCAGGAACTGCATTCTCGACAGCAGATCCATGGTCAAAGTATTTGGGGCCGAGGTTTTGGGGAAGAGAGACTTTAGTTTGGTGTGAGAGTTTTTTTTTGAAATCTCAGCCGAGTGAATCTCAGCTGTGCAAATGTGGGATCGTGCCACGTCAATGATCCAAGGGAACGCTCAGCAATCCGTGTGCTTTGAGAGGTGGATAAAATCATTTGGAGTTTACCTGGTTAAATTTCCCACCAAAATACAACTTCACACCCAATTGTTTAATTGTTTTTTCAAATTCAAAAACATCCCTTAACCCTTCCTTCCAAATTACACAACACTTTATCCTAATCATCATCTTATATTCAATTTCTCTTGTGTTAATTCTCTTCTCCTAATTTCTTTTATTCAATTTCTCTTGTCTTAACCAATTCTCTTATCGAAATTGTACTAACCAACAATTGTATTACCCAATTTCTCAACCCTTATCCAAATTCTCTTATCCAATAACCCATAATAACATCCCTGTTTATATATATATATATATATATATATATATATATATATATATATATATATATATATATATATATATATATATATATATATATATATATGAGGTGGGATCAAATGACCCCCAAAAATAACCCCCAAAAATGACCCCCTATCAAAAATCCTATGCCCCCCATTTTTTCAAAAGATCCGAACCGTTCATCTTGATCTCCATCCTTTAAATACATGACCCACCAATTTTCAACCCAATCCCATGTGTTTTACCCGTTCATCAACCATTCGCAAAAGTTCTGTTCATGCGAAACCGTTAAATTTGGGTCGGATGGATGAACAGGCAAAACACGTGGGATCGGGTTGAAAATTGGTTGGTCAGGTATTTAGATGGTGGAGATCAAGATGAACGGTTCGGATCTTCCGACAAAATGGGGGGCATAGGATTTTTGATAGGGGGTCATTTTTGGGGGTTATTTTTGGGGGTCATTTGATCCCTCATATATATATATATATATATACATATATATATATATATATATACATATATATATATATATATGGGTAAAAGGGATCCTAAGGTGCCTCCTTAGATTTAATCTAAGGAGGTGCCCCCATTTCCCCCCATCTCACACATTTTTTTAGAAATTTTTTTCATGGGTTTGTTGTTCACCTCATGGATGATCAACATACCAAATTTCATGTGATTCCAATACTTTTTGAGCCCCCATCTACCCCTTGCAACTTCGTGGGGTTTTCAGCACGTTTTCAGACCGTTGAAGTTGTAATGGATAGATGGTGGCTCAAAAAGTATTGGAATCCCTTGAAATTTGGTTTGTTGATCATCCATTATGTGAACAACAACCCCATGAAAAACAATTTCCAAAAAAAATTGTAGGAGATGGGGAAAATGGGGGCGCCCCATAGATTTTCATCTAAGTAGGCACCTTAGATCCCCTTTTTCATATATATATATCTATATTACAATTGAGAGCTGTTTTTGAACTTATCCTATGTGGCAATGTCACATCACGTTTTGGGGGGAAAATTTTTGGGTTGGGAGAAAATTTGTTGGGAGAAACTTTGACTGACCCACTTTTTGAAATTCACATCATCCCTTAAATTGAACCTTTGACTGACAGGTTGGTAGTATTTCGGGTCTGCCGAAAACATTGGCCATCAGCATATGTTAATTTTCGGCTGACCCACAATTAATTCGGTTTAAATACATTAATACGTTAGTGCTCTTCCAAAATTAATTCAGCATTATCAGCATTTTTTAAATACCCATCAGCATAAGCATTTTTTTTAAAAAAACGTTGACATTAGTGCTCTTCCAAAAAAAACAGCGCCTGAAGCATTAGTGCTCTTCCAAAAAAACGCAGACATTATTGCTCTTCCAAAAAAAACGTTGGCAATCTGATGACCTTTTTTATATGCCCATTGCTTCTCCTTAAGCTGCCAACGTAAGAGGCTAAGAGCTACCCCATTGCTTCTTAATAATTTTTTACATTAATAATTTTTTTGGATATGCTGATTAATTTTTTTGGAAAGCTTTTTCTGTGTCAAAGCACTGGTCATCATCAGGACATTAACGCAGACTAATTTTTTTACATCAAAAAGTGTGTCAGTCAAAGCACTGGCGCCTGCACTTCGATATGCTGATAATGTGAATTTTCGATTAACAATTAACAATTGATCATTCTTTAAAGCGCCTGCACTTCATTCGAGAAAAGCATCAAAAGACGCCTGCACTTTGGGTCATCATCAGGCGTCTCTTACAATTCTTGTGGGGCCCACGAACCCAGCTACTACCCATCTGGTACTGAAGCTGCAGTCACTCTTCTTCTGCCATACTAAATTTAGAAACGAAATACAAATTGGGGGACTAACATTTTTGTCAGTGACTAAAAATTTTGTGAGTAATTAAACAATGTGAGAACTAAAGTCTCTTGAGTTGACCTAAATTTTGGGGAACTAAGACTTTGATTGGGGAACTTAGATTTTGCGGGGGGCTCTAAAATGAATCATGTACACAATTTCAGGGGAACTAAGATTTTGAGGGGGGAATATCTAAAATGAATCGTGCTCACATTTTCGGGGGAACTAAGATTTTGAGGGGGAAATATCTAAATTGAACCGTGCCCGCGGGCACGGGTTATAGACTAGTATATATATATGTGTATATATATATATATATATATATATATATATATATATATATATATATATATATAAAATAAAACAGGGATCTTATTATGGGTTATTGGATAAGAGTTTTTGTATAAGAGAATTTGGTTAAGAGAATATGGATAAGAGAATTTGGATAAGGGATACGAGAATTTGGGTAATTGGTTAATACATTTTGTTGGTTAATATATTTTGTATGAGAGAATTTGAATATGAGAAATTGAGAGATGAGAAATTGGTTAAGTAGGACAAACAAATGGATTAGTTTAGAGAGAAAGCTAGGGGAAACGTTTGAATTTGAGGGAAGTGAGTTCAAATTTTGAAATTTGAAAAAGAAATCATTGTTATTTTTTCTCTTCCCAAGAGTCTGACATCCCACTGTCATCATTATATTCTTTTATCAAAAAATGGGCGTTGCTTTTCTTGCAAAAAGAGAGGGGAAAACAAATCAACAGATCTAAAAAAAGAACAGGTGCTGCTTTTCTTGAAGATTGCTGTTGTTTCTTCAAGCAGATCGATGATTACAGAGCTGGGTTCCAATAATCAAAGTGAGAGATCAGCCTAGCTCAAAGGCATGTCGAAGATGATGGAGGAGAGAGGGTGACATCTTGGACGCTCTATACGCAGATCTCGCCAAGCCCTAGATTGAATCGATTCTTCATGCGGTCCACTCTTCTTCTTCCTCCTCATTCTTCCCGATGGAATCCTATCGATCGTCGTCCAAGCTCTCGAGTATCCTTCTACAGAGCTCAACGCTGCACTGTTCTGCTCTCCAAGCTAGGTTTTCACCTCAAATTCCATTAATTCTGCAAAAATTATGCTTTTTCGGGGTTTATCAGCTAATTGTGTTCAGCTCTCCAAGCTAGGTTTTCACCCAATATGTTGCTAATTTTTAATCTCCTGCATTGTACATTGATAATCCAATTTTTTTGAGTTAACATCCAATTATAAATGTTGAATTTTTTGCTGTATAATTATCAATACATTGGTATAATTATCAATGCTGAAGCATATTCTTCTTTATCATATCTTTGACCCACTATTTTTTAGCCTTTTGTGTTTTACATAAAGTACTTATTCTAATGTTTTGTAAATTCTAATGTTTTGTAACTTCATTTTTCCCCAGATCATTGGATTGGATGCAATTTGGACTCTTCAGAATTATTTTTGTAGAATTGTTGTTTGGTTGTATTTGAGTAATATGTGACATTTGAGATTGCTATGGAAATTAGTGGAGAGTGCTGAATGATGATCATCGGTTGAGGCTTTAGATTCGATGGATTTGAACATTGTTATTATCTGTATATGACATGCTTTGTTGTAGAAATACAATATTTCCTGGGGATCAAGGGACTGAGTGTGGGACTGGAGGACCCATCGACAAGTGCAGAGGTCATTGGATCCTACGGTTGTATTTGGTTCTTCAAAATTTGTTCGGTGTTGTCTTAATATTGTATTCGATGATATTGGATACTACAATTTATATGGCCACCTATAGATGCACCGACGGATCCGAGAGGGAGATCATGAAGGTAGCTATTAATTTCTTTTGTGCTTTCTTCAATATTAGGAATCTAACGTGTTTATAATTGTTTTGTGCAAGAATTATACGATTGTTTATTTTTTTTAAAACATTTGCAGGGATACATGCCTTATTATAACAAACATATATTGTGAACTTCCTAGCCAACTATCATAATAGTTTTATGTTACTTTGACTGGTCTTTATGAGCCTAAACTGAAAATAACAAGAGGTTTCAAGTAAAGTAAGGCTTCTTATCATATAAGAATATGTTATTCTTGGACACGAACTAAAACTGGAGCTAAATTTATTTTCAATGTCTGGTGCAATACATATGGACTAAAGACTGTAATTTGTATCAAGAAGAGACCTTCAAAGAAAACATGTTATATTGCAATCTCTTTGACTCATTCAGAAAGCTGTTTATCTTTTGTTTCAGCAAGCCTATGGAACCAGACTGCCTATGTGAGTGCCTTCCTAACTCTATTTGCGCAACACCTACATGTGATACTAGAATACATGCATCAACTATTCAATCTTATTATCAATTTAAGAGCATAGAGAATGATATATACAAGCCACCAACTCTTATTCCTCCTGGAATTTTGCCTTTGTTGCATATCCTGGTACAACAAATGTTTCAAGCAGGCCACCAGCAACATTGTCTAAAGATTTATAGGTACTATGACAGCATGTCCTTCAAATATTTTCAGATATACTAACGGCATTGTCCATTCAGGATGGGTTGTTTCCAACTTTTTTGTTGCTTTCAAATATAGTTTTTCACCCAGTGAGAAATGATAGTAGAGATGGGCCTATTTGTCGAGAAAAATCACACTGGGAATGCTTTCTATTTAGTTTTAATGATGATGGGTCAATTTTACTGATGAAATGAAAATTATGGTCCATTTTCTTATTTTTCAGTGAAATTTTTTCTCTCTCTTTACAGATAGTTTATGCCTTATTATTATCACAACTTTATTCTTTGATTCAGAAATTGGAATTTTTCGAAGAAGTGATTTACACAATTACTTGCAGGTGAGAGATCATTCCTCAGATTCCATTGGGGTTCCCTTTAGATCGTTTCGATTCTAGGGGGTTGATGGATCTTGAATCGTTGGTTGATTCCATGCAGAGGTAAGAGATTCCTTCATCAGGTTCACTTGGGTTTCCCTTTAGATCGCTTCGATTCTAGGGTGTTTGATGGATCTTGAATCGTTGGTTGATTCCATGCAGAGTGGGGAAGATGTCGCTGATGAATCGGTATCCTTTGAGAAATTGCAGAGTGGTTTATGAGAATCTTTTGAGGAACTGCACCGATTAGAGGTAATGTAATGATCATTTGTTCTTGAGATTTGGTAGAGCTTACTGTGATTTTGGTAGTTTTAGGACTTTTTTAATTTTAATTTTTTATCCATTTTAGCTGACACATTTACATTTTAGCTGACACATTTTAACAGACGCATTAACTACATGGCATTTTTATTTGTTTTGGGGAGAAGAAAAACCGACAAAAAATTAAAAACCTGCAAATTAAAACTGTGCCGCATATCACAATTGTTGTGCTATTGGGTTTGACGCAAACCAGACGGGCATTTTCATTGTTGATGCTTCCCCACAAGTTGCACGAAAAATGCCTGATAATATGTTCGGCATCAGTTTTGAGGTATATCGATGTGCTCGCATCCATATAATTCTGTTTTTACTTACATTATTTTGTTGTCGGCTTACTGTAAATGCTTTGTATGATTTGGCCCCTTCATTTGTTATATTTCTCCATGTAACGATGTAATGAGTGCTCTCTTTTGTAAAATACTCGAACTTTTCTATTGTTTCTTTTTGAGAGTGCAAAGAATTTTGAAGGAGCATATACATGATAGAGCCTTTTTGCATGTCATTACATGAGTAAATGAACTAAGGTGAAATTAATGTGGCCAAATTTAATAGCACCTTTTTTATAGCTCCATCGTTGAAAAGCATGTGATACAAAAAAGCATTCTGGGGAGGATCTGAACCAGATCGACTAATAAGTGGGATGTAAGGAGGTGGGGAAATAGTTTGCAGATATGTAGAGTTGGTGAAGCACTGTTGTGTTCCTATGAATGCGCCATCGGTTCCTACAACAGCACCGGGGATGTATGGATTTAAAGGGTTGTAAGGAGACTGTACATAGTCATAGGTCGGTGTATAGTAAATACATGGCAAAATTTCAGTTTGCAAACCTGCAACAGGAAAAGACAATGCAGCATGTGTAGGTGTTAGTCCAAAAAAGTTATACTATATTTCAATGTATCAAAAAAAGAAAAAGTTTTATGTGCGTGTGTGCGAGCGCACACACAAATTAAGCTTACCAAGAGCTGTAGGTCTGGACCATCTAAACCCAAAAGCTTATGGTGGTCATCCCAGTCAGTGGTTGGTTCCATTCCTATTTAAAGATAACAAAGAGTAAAGACAATAAGAAAAATACACACCTTAAAATATTATACTATGAAATGGCAAACCTTCAGAAAAGGAAGCAAATATTAACAGAGTACATGTACAGACATATCCATAATAGTTGCCTGCTGCATGATAATACAGGCCTTGATCATAAATAAACTGTGGTGCCAATTTTCTATCTATGAAATTCTATCTAATCAAGAGAATATATATATTCCGTAAGTAGAGTGTCAATCTGCACCTACACATCTGTTCTGATGATAGAAAAAAATGAAGTGAAGGGAGATCTAAAGGACTTATGCTACAAATGGTTTAAGTAGATCATCCTACGCTCTTTGTTTTAAGTACTACTGGGGACACAAATTTTCTCCTAAATTTTCTGATGGAATCGGTTTGAATATTCTTATGTAGCTCATCATAACTTTAATTTTTTGATGTAGATCATCAAACCTTTTAATTTGCTGATGGAATCTGTTTGAATATCCTCCCAAAATGTTTCGTTTATTGCGGTTGATATAGCCTTTTACAAATGCAGGTTATATGGACATCAGGACATAATGTGATGACAAAGTAAAGCATTTCTTCAAGGAATGTTGTTTCGGGGAAGTGAAGCAATTGATTTCATCGTTGCAATGGTAGATTTATTTACTCGGTATGTTGTCATTTTTCTCATTCAAAAAAATTGATTGAAGACGTCATTGTTGTGATCTGATCTCAACTTGATCCATGTCGCTTGATATTGACAGAACTCAAGCAAGGATGGAGTATATTGAAACTGGAAATTGGAGCAAAATATGTAAATAATGAAGAAAAGAGGATTGTATTGAATATTGCAGGAATTATGACATGAAAATGAAAGTTGCAGGAAAATATAAGAATTGATACAAGAATACTCGATGCCCTTTCTTACAAACACTATCAGCTTATATATTGATATATAGAAACCCAACTAACCTCCAGCTACTTCTCTTACAGGATTTGAAGACACGGCTTCAACAACAAATTACCAACGAACAAAGGCTTTCTGTTTTGCCTAGCTGGAGTTAGGTGTGACTGATATCCCATTGAGTCGTTGGCATAAGGGTAGGTCCTGGCATTGGCTGGATGTTAATTCCTTCATCATCTAACATTCCAAATTAAAAGGCCAGATACACTGATACCCGCTTCCCATGCGTGCTCTGCGGCTTGCTATGCTCTCACCCTATTGGTCTCAACAATCATTTTAGCATTGATTTGTTTACAGTATTTGTTTGATCAAGAAGATAAATTTGAAATGGTTTTGATCCACAATTTTAGCTTTGATTTGTTGTAACTGGCTTCCTCTTTCACATTGTTTGTTGGGTATTTTGTACTCGGACCTTAGCCTGCTATCTGTTTGAAGAAATTACTGATTGAAGACGATTATTAAGGAGGAACCCTGAATAGGTATTGGGTTTTGACCTATATTTAAATTTTAGATAACATTTTAGAGTAATTTTTATCAAATTCCTAGCTTCTAATCTCAAACCGATGAATTAAGATGTTCGAATGAGATACTGGCTACTACGGAAATGGAGCCACCTTGCACCCTTTTCTTAGTGGATGCCATAGTGCAAGAAGAAACATGACCACATGTTGTCAATCATGAAAGCAGCATACATAGCAAGGGAAGTGATATCATACATGGTTTTCTTACAAAGGTGTTTCCTCCTAGATCTTGATGTAATCTCATATGACTTGGATCCAGACACACTATTTAGTAACAACATAATGGCCATATGTTATTTAAATAATGCTAATTATTTTTGATAGACTAAGCATAATGAAAGAACTAACCACATGAAAGTTGGTCGGTGATCAATGATCAAGCCATCAAGTGTAAATTTGTATATATTTATGTACGTTCTTTTGGTTTATGGAGATAATCATGTTCATTAATTCATAACTGGGATGTTTTATGTAAAACTTCAATTTACATCAATAAAAATCAACTTCCGTTAAATTATGAAACTTGATTTGAGCACATACACAAACGATGAACTTACTGAATATATCATGTGTTTAACCAGTCTTGAATGGCTCACTCACACGAATAGTCACTGCTGATGCTTTTGAGAAAAAGATTAGAGTAAATTTTAGAGTAATGAGTTCTGTTTCGTTTCAATTTTGTGATTCTATTTCGTTTGTGTTTTGGATCCACCATGTAAGCAATGATTAGAATTGAATGGTTCTATGTCATTTCTTTTTGTGGCTAATCTTTGGATCTGTTGTATCTGGGGTTTTCACTTGCAAGTGTTTTAACTTTCGATTTCATTTTTTTTGTTTTTAATTTTTTTTGCAGAAAGAAATTTGGAGATGCGGTCAGATTCATTAATCTTTCATTTGGATTCTATTTTAAATGTTGATCGGCCCATAACAGAAGGTAACCTCCAGGATTTCTGCACACCAAATATTAGTACAAATGCTCAAAAGAACAACTAGACATTAAGCATTGCTAAAAAATCTTTTGTTTTTACCAAGGTTTCCTCAACTTACTGCAAGTTTATTATTGTATTGTGCATGATACATTAAGACTGCTACAAGTTTATTGCTCAAATAAGACCATGCTTCAGCCCAGTTACTGCAAGTTTATTATGTTTTTTTAATTTAATTACTTAGACAATCTCTGAATTACATGTTTCATTTAATTAAGCTTATTGCTTATACAAACAGGGCTGAAGCATGTTTTACATGTAAAAATGAAGAATACTGCAAGTTTTACATGTAACAATGAAGATTACTGCAAGTTTATTGTGTTTTTTGTCAACATAATAAACTTGCATTTTTGTTACATGTTTCATTTAATTACTTACATTTTTGTTCTTCACTGTTAGGTTACTGCTTATTATTTTATTCACAACTCTTGATTGTGTTCATTGTATGCAATCTTTGAATGCAATGTTAATTTATGTTTTTAAGTTGCGACAAGGAATTATTGCCTAATCGATTTTTTTCCAGCATTCTTTACCGGTGGTATAAGCAAACCCAGATATGAAATGTGTACATTTATTTAATCAGTTAGCATATTGCATCCATTAATTTTTCCATAAAAACTAAAGCTCTTCATAAACAAAATATAATTTGCAGCTCATATCTGATACATGAAGTGGTTTCATCTCACATGGCCAGTGAACTTTTCTTCAACATTGCTCAGAGCCCTATATCACCAAATTGCATCATCACAATCAATGTACTTTTTACCAATGTACAATCTAAAAGCTTCCTCATTGATTGCCAGGATCCAAATACTAAATAAATTGAAACAAAATAGAAATGAAATAGAACACATTGCTCTACATGGTGGATCCATTGATTGCCAGGATTTATTTAACTAAAATTTCTACATTCTGGAATTTATTTAATTTATTTTAATTAAATAAATTCCTACATTGATTGCCATGATGTCTCAACGGCTCCAATCATGGTGTTTGTGAACTCGAAGATTGGCGGGAGGCATAGAAGCATGCAGATGGAGAGGCTCCAGCAGTTAATGGAAGAAGAGCACACATCATTTTTAAAATTTCTTTTGAGACCCTTTTACTATTTTTTTATCATAATGAGTTCAAGAAATGAATAGTAGTTCGCTTTTAATCCTTGAGTTTTAGTACATTTTAGTATCGTTGATTGAGTTTTTGGGAATTTTTTTGAGTTGATCCAAAAATTTTGAGGGAAAGATTTTGAATGTAATGTGCCTAAGGGCATGTGTTATGATTAGAGAAAAATAGTTAGTTGAAATTTTTAGGGAGAATTTTTTAGGGATCCTAAATTTTTTGGAAGAAGATTTTATATATCATGTACCTTTAGGGATTAGGCTCTATCACTAATCTTTTTTTTTCTTTTTGCTTATTTCTGCGTTCTTATATAAATTTAGAACTTTTGTTATGTGTGTTTTCTTTAAGGGAAGTTTTTTTGACCTAAATCCATGATCTGACGGATTACACTAGATGCCATTATTTTCAATTGAAATTTTCTATTCTTGATTACCAACGTTGCAATGGCCCTTATCAATTTGATGTTTGCTATTTATTCTGCAGTCCGATTGGAATCATTTATAGATTTTTGTAGAACTTTATTTCAAGTGATGCAGTATAAAAAAAATTTCGGGCAAAATTAAATCCTTTTTGCCTGCAAGCAGATCTGCTTGCTTTTTTATTCTATATGATGGGAAAACTTGAGTTCATGTTGACTCCTCCTAATCATTCAAATCCTTATCTACCAGTCAAGAAATACTCAGGCTGTGATACTACAAAATGGTTCTTTATCATAGATGTGTCCACGTCGATGGTGCCGCTAATTTTTTGCGCTAAATTTTCGTTCGTTTATATTTTAAAGGGATGTTCTAATTTTTGCTGGGATATACTTTTTGAGGGAACAAATATTTTCAGGTTATATCTGTATATCTTAAATGAATAGTGCTCGAGGGCATGTGTTATGACACTCATTATCTAATGGCCTCTATGCACGATGTTTCGGCGCCCGCCTTCGGGTGCACGACGTTTCGGCGCCCGCCTTCGGGTGCACGACGTTTCGGCGCCCGCCTTTCGGCATATAATGTTTCATGTGACGAAGGCACCCGTGGCACGTGCTAAATTTTTAACGCTAAATTGTTGTTTGTTTATATTTTTAGAGGGGAATATTATGTCCCAATTTTTGAGGGGGATATAATTTTTGAGGGAACAAAGATTTTTAGTAGGATATCTTAAATGAACCGTGCTCGAAAGCGCCCGCACCGAATTTGTTGTTCCGCGCCGAATGCGCCTGCACTGAATTTGTTGTTTCGCGTCGAAGGCACGTTGAAGGCGCCCGTGCCACTAAATATTTTTACATTAATTTGTTGCTTTTTTAATTTTGGCTGTAGAAATAATTTTTTAGGGATCAAAGATTTCGCGGAGGAAAATCTTAAATGAACCATGCCTGCGCAATGAATTACTCGAGTAGCAAATTTGTTGTTCCACGCAATTTTGACCGTGGAAATAATTTTTTGGGGAACAAAGATTTTGCGGGGGAAATCTTCATTGAACCGCGCCCACGCCGAAGGCGCCCGCGCCGATTTTTAAACTAATTTGTTGTTCCGCGCCAATGGCGCCCGCTAAATGTTTTTACACTAATTTGTTGTTCCACGCCGAATTTGTTGTTTCATGCCGAATGCGTCCATGTCACGAAATATTTTTACGCAAATTTGTTGTTCCGCGCAATTTTGACTGTGGAAATAGTTTTTTGGGGAACAAAGATTTTGCGGGAGAAAATCTTAATTGAACCGTGCCCACGGGCACGGGTTATGACTAGTATATATATATATATATATAGAATAATGGCTATCATACGCCATATGAGAGCTTCTCTCATACGCCCTCTCACATAAAGCACCCAAGTACAACCAAGTACAAGCCCATGTGGGCTTGTACTTGGGAGCTTTATGTGAGAGGGCGTATGAGAGAAGCTCTCATATGGCGTATGATACCCATTAATCCCATATATATATATATATATATATATATATATATATATATATATATATATATATATATATATATATATATATATATATACTAGTCATACCCCGTGCCCGCGGGCACGGTTCAATTTAGATATTTCCCCCTCAAAATCTTAGTTCTCCCGAAAATGTGGGCACGATTCATTGTAGATATTCCCCCCTCAAAATCTTAGTTCCCCTGAAAATGTGGACATGATTCATTTTAGAAATCCCCCCCTCAAAAATCTTAGTTCCCCCAAAAATTTAGCTCATCCTAAGGAATTTTGTTCCCCCAAAAATCTTAGTTTCTCCCAAAATTTAAATGGCCGGCAATAATTAAAGTTCACTCGAAAAGTTATTTAGTTCTCCCCAAAATTTAGTTTTTTGGTAACACAGAGGGACCGGGATTAGATCTCGGGTCGCTACTACATAAGAGGGAGGGGGGGATACCATCTAGCTTAAGGGCTGGCGGTCTCCCCAAAATGTAGTTAGCACATAAAATTTAGTTCCCGCCATTGTTATTTAGTTCACAAAAATTTTAGTTTCACCCAAAAATTTTCTTCCCCGAGAATTTTGTTTCCCCTAAAAATTGTAGTTTCCCCTAAAGTTATTTAGTTTTCAAAAATTTTAGTTTCCCCAAAAATAATTTCTTCCCATAGAATTTGATTCTCCAAAAATTTTTAGTTCTACCCATAAATCCATCAAGATTTAGTTCAACCCAAAATATTGGGAGAGAAATGTACATCCAAATTTTTTTCTCACAAAATTTCAGTTCCCCAACATCTTTAGAGTGAGCTACACGACTCAGCAAGTAACATCACCTATATAAATAACATTAGTAATATGTTCAACACAAAAAGATGATGTGCAAAAAATATGGATGTGCCGAAGTAACAAAATGCATATCAAATATTCTCACAAAAGAATATTCAGTTAATCCTCTATGATTAATGTCTTGTTAATTAATCATTATCCATAGCATGTTCCAAAAATACCCTAAGATGCTAATATAACAAAATTCCAAAAAATGATTGCTTAAATGCCAAAATTGATGCATCATCTCACATATATGCTCGTTAAGTGACAATATTGTGTTATTAGGTATGCCAAAATTCAATTAGCAAAGGACCAAAATTTGCTAGTATGGTACCAAAAAAGTAAGATTCTTTCAACATCATTACATGCATAATCAAAAAGCCACAAAAGTGTCCACGGGAGTAATCTTTCCATGAATTGCAGGCAACATTAAAGAAGTCTTCACGAACAAAAAGTACAGTAATAAACGCAAATGGAAAAAAAAGTTTTTTCAACAGTCCCATACAAACATTTTTACTACCTGCAATTGCCTCAGTTTCTAAAAGTTCAATATTTTTACTACATTCTAATACATCAAAGTTCAAATAAAATTGAACTATAAGTCATGGATCAAGTTAACCTGCACAATTGTGCTAAAACAATAGTTTAAAAAAACTGTGCAGGTCATGAAATGAAAAAAAAATTGAGAGTGAATGTCCTGCATAATTGTTTAGAAACTTTATTACAATGTTCAAAAAAATTTCACTTGGTTGCTAATTTGAGAACTTTCAGATGAGAACACCCATATCTAACATTTTTAGTTCTCATCATAATACATGTAAGGGGCCCTTGATGAGAGCACCATTATCTAACATTGCCTATCTAACATGAATTTGGGTGCTAATTTGAGAATTTACAGATGAGAATTTTTTTAGAAAGACACATAAACATTATCATTATCATTATCATTATCATCTTGTTAATAGACATGTATGTCAAAAAAATTTATATGCTATTTATATGTCAAAAAACATCCTGTATTAGAGAGTACATGCTAATGAGAAGTATCTTGTTAACAAATGAGAGCATCCTGTTTATCAAAAAAACATGCGAATGAAGCATTCTGTTAACATGGTAATGAGAAGTATCATGTTAACATGATGTTTTTTGCTAATGAGAAGTACATGCTAATGATAAATAGGCACATAAAATTTTTTTGGGAAGCATCTTGTTAACATCATGTATTTACATCTCATAACAACAACTGCAACACAACAAAAAGACGTACAAAAATTTGGTTCTGGATTAAAACAGGTTATGCACGAACTATGGGAGAAAATGTACCCATTCAGCAGCGGAATCTGAGGCATTAGGGTCTCAAGGTCATTGCGACCAAAATAGCTGGGAGGTCTCCAGTTCAACCGTTGAGGGATGACATCCAATAGAACAACCGGAATGTATCTATATGTGTAACTCAACCATTCCAACAGGAAATGTCGTGTTGTCTCCACACCTGCGGACATCAGGAACCAATCTTGTAAAGAGATTGACAACCAATCTTGTTAAGTGTTGACCATATATGTTCGTTCAGGGCAACAAATCAAGTTTCACATTTCTGAAGCAAAAAAAGAGCCCAGTCTTGAAATAATAGTCAAACTTTAGAAGAAGACAACATAAAAGTAGCAAGGTAACATTTGTTTCACATGTCTATGTATGCACCATCAGAGAAGCAGTATAAGAATGCACACTTTGTGGTGATAAGAATGCACACATCGTGAACCTTCTCTTCCCAACCTGTTAAAACTGTGTGTCACCCCAATCTTGCATCAACATGAATATACTTCTTTTGTATTCCATTCGCAATCACTTCTTTTGCATATTTCTAATATATATTGAAAATTTGAAATCATCATGAATATACTTCAATAAATTTCATAGTATATTCAAGATATGTTAGAAATCAGGATATCAAGATTTGAATTATCAGGATTTGAATTATACTTCAAATTAAAATAGTTGAAGTATATTAGAAATTTGAATTTTAGATAAAATCAACAGGAATATACTTCAAAGTTCAGGATTTCAAAGTTCAACATCTCTTATCCATTATCTCTTATCCAATATCTCTTATACAATATCTCTTATCCATTATCTCTTATACAATACACATATCCACATACAACAATACACATAACCAATATCTCTTATCCAATTTCTCTTATCCAAAAACCCATGATAACATCCCTGTTTTATAATATAGATATCTCTTATCCAATTTCTCTTGATAACATCCCTCTCTTATAATATAGATATCTCTTATCCAATTTCTCTTGATAACATCCCTCTCTTATAATATAGATATCTCTTATCCAATTTCTCTTTTCCAATATCTCTTATCCAATTTCTCTTGATAACATCCCTCTCTTATAATATAGATATCTCTTATCTAATTTCTCATGTCCAATATCTCTTATCCAATTTCTCTTGGTAACATCCTTCTTTTATAATATAGATATCTCTTATCCAATTTCTCTTTTCCAATATCTCTTATCCAATTTCTCTTGATAACATCCCTCTTTTATATTATAGATATCTCTTATCCAATTTCTCTTTTCCAATATCTATTATCCAATTTCTCTTGATAACATCCCTCTTTTATAATATAGATATCTCTTATCCAATTTCTCCTGTCCAATATCTCTTATCCAATTTCTCTTGATAACATCCCTCTCTTATAATATAGATATCTTTTATCCAATATCTCTTGTCCAATATCTCTTATCCAATTTCTCTTGATAACAACACTCTTTTATAATATAGATATCTCTTATCCAATTTCTCTTTTCCAATATCTCTTATCCAATTTCTTTCGATAACATCCCTCTTTTATAATATAGATATCTCTTATCCAATTTCTCTTGTCCAATATCTCTTATCCAATTTCTCTTGATAACATCCCTCTTTTATAATATAGATATCTCTTATCCAATTTCTCTTGATAACATCCCTCTCTTATAATATAGATCTCTTATCCAATTTCTATTGTCCAATATCTCTTATCCAATTTCTCTTGATAACATCCCTCTTTTATAATATAGATATCTCTTATCCAATTTCTCTTGATAACATCCCTCTCTTATAATATAGATATCTCTTATCCAATTTCTCTTGATAACATCCCTCTCTTATAATATAGATATCTCTTATCCAATTTCTCTTTTCCAATATCTCTTATCCAATTTCTCTTGATAACATCCCTCTCTTATAATATAGATATCTCTTATCCAATTTCTCATGTCCAATATCTCTTATCCAATTTCTCTTGATAACATCCTTCTTTTATAATATAGATATCTCTTATCCAATTTCTCTTTTCCAATATCTCTTATCCAATTTCTCTTGATAACATCCCTCTTTTATATTATAGATATCTTTTATCCAATTTCTCTTTTCCAATATCTATTATCCAATTTCTCTTGATAACATCCCTCTTTTATAATATAGATATATCTTATCCAATTTCTCCTGTCCAATATCTCTTATCCAATTTCTCTTGATAACATCCCTCTCTTATAATATAGATATCTCTTATCCAATATCTCTTGTCCAATATCTCTTATCCAATTTCTCTTGATAACAACACTCTTTTATAATATATATATCTCTTATCCAATTTCTCTTTTCCAATATCTCTTATCCAATTTCTCTTGATAACATCCCTCTTTTATAATATAGATATCTCTTATCCAATTTCTCTTTTCCAATATCTCTTATCCAATTTCTCTTGATAACATCCCTCTTTTATAATATAGATATCCCTTATCCAATTTCTCTTGTCCAATATCTCTTATCCAATTTCTTTTGATAACATCCCTCTTTTATAATATAGATATAGATATAGATATATATATATATAGATATATATATATATATATATATATATATATATATATATATATATATATATATATATATATATATATATATATATATATAATGGGTATCATACGCCGTATGAGAGAGGGCATCATATGCCCTCTTACATAAAGGGGCTGAGTACAACCAAGTACAAGCCCATGTGGGCTTGTACTTGGTTGCTTTATGTGAGAGGGCGTATGAGAGCCTATCTCATATGGCATATGATACCCATTATTCTCATATATCGTATCATACGACATATGAGATAAGCTCTCATACGCCCTCTCACATAAAGCAACCAAGTACAAGCCCACATGGGCTTGTACTTGGTTGTACTTGGTTGCTTTATGTGAGAGGGCGTATGAGAGCATATCTCATATGTCGTATGATAGCCATTATTCTCATATATATATATATATATATATATATATATATATATATATATATATATATATATATATATATATATATATATATATATATATATATATATATATATATAAGAAGCGTTTCGTTTCTCTCTCATCTCATATGTCGTATGATACGATATATGAGAATAATGGGTATCATATGCCATATGAGATAGGCTCTCATACGCCCTCTCACATAAAGCAACCAAGTACAATCCCACATGGGCTTGTACTTGGTTGTACTTGGTTGCTTTATGTGAGAGGGCGTATGAGAGCATATCTCATATGTCGTATGATAGCCATTATTCTCATATATATATATATATATAAGAAGCGTTTCGTTTCTCTCTCATTGTTCCTAGAGAGAAGCTCTCGTTCGCTTCGAGTGGGCGATTTTCACCGGTCGCCCTCATGGCTGGCTCGGCGGCTGTTCGTCGTCCTTTTGGCTCTAGAGCTGCTCTTGTGTGCTCATATCTTCGATTCGTGAAGGTGATTGAGGAGCTCGCGATCTGCTTTTGGCGTTCCCTTTCGATTTGAGATCTGAGTTGAAGCACTGATTCGAAATCTCTGATTCGAGATCTGTTTGGAGATCTTCGATCGTCTCTGTGCTGCTCCTTCGTTCGCTGCCTGTATTCTTGAAGATTTTCATACTCTTGGACGGATCGAGATCTCGCTGCGAGATCCCGATCCGACGGTAAGATTCTTCAGATCTACTTGCTGCTTGTGTATGAGGTGTGTAGATATTTCGTGATCCGACGCTAATCCTTTTTGTCGCTACTTGATTGACGATTGGCGAGCTGAGCTTCCTGATCCGCTCATCGAAGAGAAGCTTCTGGTGGAGGTAGCAGATCTGCCTTGGATTCATCGAGGAGAAGCATCTGGCGTATTCATCTTGTCGGATCAAGATCTTACCCTAAGATCTTGATCCCGGGGTGAGTCTCTCTGGATTCGTATTATATTGGCTACTTTCTATTTCTCCTCCATTAACTACTGTTCTTTAGTGCCATGGAGAATGATAACCTTGCTAATGAATGGAGGGAGGTGCCAAAGAGGAACGCTAGGCCTCTTGCTCAAGGACCTAAGCGTGTTTCTGAGAAGAATTCAGATGCAAGGGGGAAGAAATTTGATGCTCGTAAGGTGTTCGAAAGAAGAGCGCTGAGACCAAAACTGCCGTTGAGGATCAGCGTCAATGCTAATAAGCGATCTTGGTCGGATGTTTGCTCCAGTAGCAGGAGTACATCTAGCTCACTGAGCATGACCTACATTGCACCGGAGATCGATGAGGATGGTGTGGCGATTGCTGTGCTTACAGAGGAGATGTTGGTCGAAGGTGTGGAGCGATGGGAGAACACAGTAGTTGGCTATGTTATTGGCGATATTCCATTCTATGGACAGATCAAAGCCTGGGAAATGCGAATGTGGAAGACTAAAGGTGAGATCAACATTTTTTCTAGGGAGAACGGTTTTTTCTTCTTCTGCTTTGAGTCCAAGGAGGACAGGGACGCGGTGCTCCACGACGGTCCTTGGCTCTTCGACGGGCGGCTTGTTGTGTTGCAGCGATGGAGTGAAGAGGCGGGGTTCGAGCGCGACCTCCTCATGGCGGTGCCGCTATGGGTGCATCTCCCTAATCTACCGACCAATCTCTGGACGCTGAACATCCTCAATGCTATTACTAGCGTCATCGGAGTTCCTATCTGCCTGGACCGGGCGACAGTAAGGCTTGAAAGTCTCTCCTACGCTAGGTGTTTGATCGAAGTCAAGGCTGAAGACCCGCTGCCGAAGTTCGTCTCCGTCCAACTTGGCGACAACGCTTCCATCGAGGTAGGAGTTAAATATGAATGTGAATCCCCCCGCTATCTTAACTGTGTTTGTTTCGGTCATACTCGTGAGCAATGCCCTACTGAGAAAAATGGGGGGATGCGGATGTATCTGTAGTGTGCAAGGGCCATACTGTGGAGGGTGAGGTTGATGATGGTACTGTAGTGTGCAAGGTTGTTACCCAACCAAATGTTAGTCTGGATGAGGGGATAATTTGTAATAAGGGAACGGGAGAAAATTCTGAATGTGCTGAAGATGCTCCCGTGAAAGTGGGATCGCAGCGGGTGGTTGAGGATGCTGTAAATTTTAGTCTGTATCCTTGTGGAGATAGGAAGGGAAAGGGGGTGGATGTCAAAGCAGCGGATGTTGCTTCTCAGAGGAATGTAAAAATGCTGGCTGCATCCAGATCAAGCATGAGCTGTAAAATAGATAGGATGATGTTGCTAAGGCCTGTGGCAGCGGAGGCAATCCTATAGATGTGGCGGCGTCAGGACCAAGTGTTAGGCAATCCTGGGATGCTACCATGGAGCTAGGGGGCGACCATTCTCAGGAGCTCAGAAGTAGGAGCAGCGGAGACAAACATGATGCTGCGTCGTCGATAGACCATAGGCACAGCATTGAACGGGATGCGGAAGCTGCTGGAGCAAATATGTTGATAGCAGCAATGACGGATACTGAAGCTACTAAAGATAGAGGTGTGGCTAAGCTGGGAGCTTTCGGTTTAAGGTTCCCGCATGACAATAGATTGCATAGTAATGGTATTGGGTTAGGCATGTCTAGCTCTGTGGGGGCAGGTGAAGGCCCATGTAACATGTCTAATAAAGATGGGGAGGGATGGGGAGGGGGCTCTGGAGATCTCAAGGCGCATGGTACTCGCCTCGCCTTCGTCACCCATCACGAATAATAAGCCGTTCATCCCCATAGCTAAAGATAACCCAACGATGAGCGACGATAACCCATTTAATATCTTAAGAGAGGAGAACATTACGCGGCATGGGGCCTCCTTACTTAATGATGGTTGTGATGCCAAAGACTCGGAGCATGATGATATGACTATCAGTAACGAAGTTTGGTATGAGGAGTAGGAGGAGTTGAAACAAGCTAGTAAGGAACGTAAAAAATCTTAAACAGAACAAGAAGGGTCCTGCCTCATCAAAGGGCACCCAGAAAAGTTCTAGAATTAATAAGGATGTTGAGCATCCTTCATCCTCCTTTAAATGACTGTGCTCATTTGGAACACACGAGGTCTTAATGGGATTACTAGACGAAATGAGCTTAAGACCCGCGTGCGTAATCTTGCTCTGTCTTTGGTTGGGCTGCTTGAAACTAAGGTGATTGAGGTGAATGCTCATACAATTCTCAAATGCTTCCCGAAGAATTGGATTTCTATTAACAATCGAAGCGTTCATTGCAATGGGCGTATTGTTATCATGTATAACCCTGATACATGGAAGTGTACGGTTGATATCATGTCGGCCCAATATATCTCCATTAACTGCATAAATACAGTGGGCTTCACTATGATGGGGAATTTTGTTTATGCCTTCAATTCTTATCAAGATCGTAGAGTCCTTTGGGCTGATATTAAGGCTATGGCTAGCAGATATAAAAGCATTCCCTGGATTATTGGTGGTGACTTCAATTGTGTTACATATGCCATGGATAAAGTAGGAGGTAGATTGATTGATAGCCATATGGCTGAAGAGTTTAATGACTGCATTAACGCCAGTGCGCTCATGGAGCTCAAAACTGTTGGCAACCCATTGAGCTGGACTAATCATAGTATCGGGCAACGTCGTATTACTGCTACTCTTGACCGTTCTTTTTGCAATAGCTCTTGGATGGATGTTCTTCCTTCCTCGTATTGTGAGTATGTTACTGGTGGTACTAGTGATTACTCCATCCTTATTATTCATACCCATCAATTTGGGGGGACTGATCCTAAGCCTTTCAAATTCTTCAGCCTGGCATCGCAGTCCTGATTATCCTATTGTGCTCAAGGAGCATTGGAGTTTAGAGTTAACGGTTGCCCGATGATACGTCTGATTGCCAAGCTTAAGAACATGAAAGTGGGGCTTAAGCGCTTCGGGGCGAGATTTCGTGTTACCGACGATGTGGTCAAAATCCGTTCAGAGCTCGCTTCCATCCAAAATAATCCTAATCTTAGCTTTTGTGCTGAGTTGCAGAAGAAAGAGCATGTATTAATTAATCAGCTAGCTGAGGCTATTGATGTTGAAGAGTCCATCCTTAAACAGAAAAGCAGACAAGATTGGCTGAATCTCGGAGACCGCAACTCCCGTTTCTTTTACACTGCCATGAGAGCTAGGCAGAGCCATAACAATCTTGGGCATCTTATCACCGCTAATGGCTCCCGTAACAATTCTATTGACTAGCTCAAAACTTAGGCCCCTGAGTTCTATTCTAACCTCTATAATCAGAATGATTACTGGAGAGTGTTCCCTCGTCTCACTACCAAAAGGGTGCTTACCAATGAGGCCGCTAACTGGGTTGAGAGACCCGTGCTTGTGGAAGAGGTCAAAACAGCTGTTTTTCAAATAGGGGCTGAAAAAGCCCCTGGCCCTAATGGTTACAATGGGGTTTTCTATCAGAATTCGTGGGACACCATTGGTGGAGATGTCACCCTTGCTGTCCTTAACTTTTTCAAGTCTGGGAAAATATTACGACAGATCAATCATACATTTCTCACGCTTGTCCCTAAGAATACCAACGCTTCTGGTCTGGGTGACTATAGGCCGATATCTTGCTGCAATGTGATATACAAGATTATTAGCAAGATTCTTTGTAATCGTCTGAGCAGAGCGGTTATTGAACTCATCTCTCCAAATCAAGCGGCTTTTCTCCATGATCGTTTGCTTGCTGATTGTGCGCTGCTTGCTCATGAGCATATAAGGAGCTTTAATAGTCCTATGGGGGCCAGGGCCTGTCTTAAACTGGACTTACGTAAAGCTTTTGATAGCGTGAATAGAGAATTCGTTTACTACATGCTCCATCAGATGGGATTTAAGCATAAATTTATCAGCTGGATCTGTGAATGCATCTCAACTCCCTCCTTTTCTGTTATGATCAACGGCTCCCCATATGGTATGTTCCAATCTAACAGGGGGCTTAGGTAGGGAGATCCACTATCTCCTTATCTCTTCGTTATCGTTATGAAGGCATTTTCTTTGCTTATGGCGAAGGCCAACGTCACCCGTAGCATTCTTCCTATGAAAAGAACTGGGGCTGTCACGCATCTTCTCTTTGCGGATGATTTGTTGGTTTTTTGTCGGGCCAATGTTAAATCCTTTGAAGGGCTTCATGATCTCCTCTCTGTCTTCAAGTCCCTTTCTGGGCTTGAGGTTAACTGGAATAAAAGTGCTTGCATCTTTAGTAAGGGGACCAGTGGGCCTAGAAGCCTTGCTGATATCTTGGGTATTCGAAGAGTGCAATCCTTATCCACGCATCTCGGCCATCCCCTCTCTACTAAATACCCCAATACTGCTGTGTATGATCGCCTTATTGATAAATGCAAGATCAGATTACAAGGATGGTCCTCTGCCTTACTTTCCATTGCGGGGCGTATTGAACTTGTTAAATCAGTCATCTATGGTATGGTTGGGTTTTGGATGCAAGCCTTCCGTATGCCCAAAACCGTCCTTAGCTTGCTTACTGCCATGTGCAGAAAATTTATCTGGGGGAAAAACCATCTTTGGGCTTGGGATGATATGTGTGCTCCCAAACAAGAAGGGGGCGTGGGGATCAGAAGCTTCACTGATTTAAACAAAGCATATGGTGTTAAACTTACGTGGCGCATGCTTACTCATAAAGGTATCTGGGCTATGCATATGAGGGATCAGTACATGTGTAAGTCTGGGTTATTTTTGGCCAAACCCCATCCAATGCAATCTGGAACCTGGAAATACCTTCTCCATTGTCGGGATTACACCAAAAAGCTCACCAAACACACTGTTAGGGATGGGACTTCTACCCTCTTCTGCTATGATAATTGGCTTCCATGTGGTCCTCTTTGTGACTCTTATGATGTTCCCGTTGAGGAGGCGAAGAGTATGGTCAGTGATTACTGGGCTAATGGGGGATGGTTAAACTGCAACTCCCTCCTCCCTTTCGTCACTTAATCAGTATGGTGGCATTGGCGGGTGGCAGTGATTCTTGGGTTTGGACATCTAAATCCCCCTCTCTTCGTAATGCTTGGGAGGGTACTCGTGTTATTAAACCACTCTTCCCATACTACAAGGTGGTCTGGTTTCAGGGGCATATCCCCAAGATGGCTATTACTTTACTGCGAGCTGGGAAACTTCTTACCCGGGATAAGCTCGTGCAATGGTGAGTGCCTACTTCACCCTTCTGTGTTTTATGCTCTGATAATATTCATGAAAGCGTGGCTCATATATTTTTTGAGTGCAGATATACTAATTACCTCCTTTGCAGGAGCTTTCTGAAAATGGGAGTTACTGATGCTTTACACTCTACCTTGGCGGGTATTGGTGATTTGATTCTTTCCCTTTTTCATTGGAAGGGCAATATGGGGAGGTTAATCAAACCAGTATTGGCTGTGATGACTTGGCATATCTGGAGAGAGAGAAACAGAAGAATATTTGAGGGGAGCAATCAGAGTCACACGCTTCTGTTCGAGAACTTAGCTGATGTCGTCAGAATTGCTTTGAGGCATATGGACTGGGACCGTGGTGCTGATAGTTCCCCCCTCAAATTGGGGGCTTGTTGACTAGATTGTCTGTCTTGTACTTTTTGTTTCTATTTGGCCCTTCAGATAGCAGAAGGTGTTTTGTACTAGCAGGGATGACGACGCATGTGCCCTTGTCTCACTTTACAAACATCATTCTTCAATCTGGGAGCGCCCTTGTATTCTTTTGTTAGATCAATAAAGACGCAAAGCATATTCTTCAAACACACACACACACACACACACACACACACACACACATATATGAGTGTTCCCTAGAAACATTAGTTTTAAATATAAATAGTATGATCGACAGTGCAACGTTGTACGTGTAAACACTTTGTTTAGTGTGAATGGCTCTGCTTAAAAATTACATAAGGAGATATTTTTTGTTGGAAGTCCTAGCTAACTTAAAAATTTGAAAATTTTTGCAAATAAGCCCATGCTTCTTCTTAGCCTGATGATGGGCTGAGATTGTTCCACATAAGCACCAATGAGGAAACTCCCTCCTTAGGTAGTTGACTGATTAGTGTATAATATTATATATTTTATCCCTTGGTTTTATATGATTTCCCATATATTTTCATGTCAATTAAGCACCAAATGATGCATATTGTTGTCCTCGAAATTTATATCCGCAAGCGCATGGTGTAGTTGTAGTGCTACACAGGTCGTTCGCAGGGTGGTGAAGGTTGAGTATCAGTTCAATTCAATGTTTATAACTATATGATCGATTATGCAAAGATAAGGATGAATGCTAAATATCAATATGTAAAAGCTCTAGAGCTGGGGTATGACTGCTATTGAATCTATACAAGGATCAATTTGGATTGCTCAGCTGTTGAATTCATGGGATATGGAGAGGTTGTCTAATCTAATGGCATTCTCCTACCCTCCCCCTCCCCCCACTTTCATATTGCAATGATATGAAAGTCCCTATGTTATCACCTATCCCCCACTTTTGTGATGCTATGATATGTCTACCTACCCCATGTAGAGAAATGATGCCCTCGAGGCTATTTATCTCTGTGTGATTAGCACAAATGTCTTGTTCGAAATAACAGTAAGCTGTTTGGTAATGATTTATCTAAGTTATTTTATAATGTAGTTAATGATCGCTCCGTATTTTACACCCTTTTTCTGCATGTTTGCATGCCACTTTGATCGCTCATATCGTGTTTTTCATGATTATTCGGCAATATTGCGATGCTTTTCACGATTTCTTGTTTTTGTCGTATTTCAGGAAATATGGAGCGATTCGGAGTGATTTTGAGATCTAGAGGATTTGTGCCCACTCCGGAGTGTCACCCTAGGCTCTTTTGAGGGGTATTTGGCGATGGAAGACAAGTGGGAGAAGAAGGAATGTCGTAGGAGCGACGAGGAAGCGAAAAGATGAAGATTGGGCATTTGCAGCATCTCACTCGGCCGAGTGAACTACCCACTCGGCTGAGCAAGAAGACCACTCGGCCGACCAGACCGGACACGCATCAACTGAAGAAAATATGCATGCACTCGGCCGAGTGACGATAGTCCACTCGGCCGAGCATGGAAATCCCCTCGCCCGAGTGGCATGAGAAAACCCACTTCAAAAACGGCCGACTTACTATAAATGTACAGGCTTTTGACGACTCCGACTCGGCCGAGTGAGTAAAGCCACTCGGCCGAGTCACTTCCGAAGACAGACCCCCGAAAAGTTCCGACTTACTGTTATTGTACAGGGTTTGTCACTCAGCCGAGTGACATTTGACTCGGCCGAGTGAGCCGCCCTGCCTGCTGCGTAAACTGCGATTTCTGGGCTGCGCAGGGGCGTTTTTGTCACGATTTTTTGGGCGATTTTGAGGAGTATTTAAACCCAGTTTTTGCCCTAGTTTAGAAGAACTTTTGATACTTTTTGCAGCCTTTTAGAGAGCTTTTTAGGTAATTAGATTTAGGCTTTTTGAGAGATTAGAAAGGGGATTTTTGTTGGATGCTATTGGATTCTCATTGGTTTGTCTCCTTTCTTGTCAAAAACTCTATTTTTATTGATAATTTCTCTATTGCAATGAATTGTGTTGAATTTTTTATTGAATTTCTTATGGATTGCATGATGATTAGTGAGTAGTTCTATTGTCCTAGGGCATGGCAATGAACCCTATGAACCCTATTTCTAAGTTGAGATGAATTGGTGAAATTCTTGCTAGAATTGATTAGGGGTAGGTTGGGATCGATTTATTACGGATAGCTAGGGACTCATATTGATTGGGATTTGCAAGAGATTGGATCCCAATCGATAGGGAGCCCTAGAGATTCGATTTAGATTTGAGATTGGACTCCCCTAGAATTGGTTTGCAAGAGATTGGGCCAAAGCTAGGGGTTTTAATCGTGCTTCTATATCAATACCTGTTTGCAAGAGATTAGACGGGTAGGAACTATCTCAACCTAGGTCGTGGCTCGAGTTTGCACAAGAGTGGGCTCGAGATACGATTGAACGATGATGTCGATCCTAATGCTAACGGCTTAGGTTAGGGTTTGCAAGAGATTGGGCCATAACCTAGGATTGCTATAGACCGGCAATAGCGAGAGAGCGTGATCTTGGTTCTACATTCAGTTGCGACTAGTACACCTAAAATCCAAGTCTAGCAATAATGTAACCTACGAATCACAACGATGAGATACGGTCCGTAGCGGGGATTCCCTATCCCTAGGCACTTTAATTCATTGATATTTCTATCGATATACGAACGATTGTGACAATTTTACCCCAAATTATTCTTGACCATTTCGATAGCTAGGTGATTAGAACGAGACACCGTCACTGTTCCTCCCTGAGTTCGATACCGCTCGCCACTACGCCATGTGCTTGCGGTAAGACTACGAGTCGCTCGTCCCGGTTGCGTGTGCGTACCGGGCGACGATCAAGTTTTTGGCGCCGTTGCCGGGGAGGCAACCGTGTTTTATTCTCTTCACTTAGTATTTTATTTTTGTTTTTGTTTCATTACTCTTATATTTTTACTACTTTTGTGTGCTAACAATTCCTTTGAAACTCTGTTTTCTCCTGCATGAACAAGAGATCGACGGCGGACCCAGACGATATTACTTTTGATCCAGAGATCGAGCGTACCAAGAGGAGGATCAGAGCCGAGAGAAGGCATGCTACGGAGGACGGTTGTATGAACCTTGTGTAGACATCGGAGGAGCTAGCCGTACGTATGGCGAGGATCATATCCATTAGAGATAGGCTTTGGCCTAAGACTTCTTCCACCACATCATCCATCGCCATGCCGGAACTAGCGGCGGACAAGAATTTTGAGCTAAAGACGGGATTGGTAGTATTGATGCAACAAGACCCGTTTCATGGGAATGCCCATGAGAATCCGCATTATCACATCCAACTTTTCTTGTCCAAGTGCGCCACCTTCCAAATGCCGGGCGTTTCCGTTGATGCAATCCGACTGAGACTCTTCCCCTTCACACTCAAAGATAAAGCCTTATATTGGTTGCGGACGCAAGCGGAAGGGACATTCACCACTTGGGATGAGTTGGCGAGTGCCTTCGTTTACAAATTTTACCCTCCTTCCAAGACGGTGAAGATACGGAGTGCTCTCATGTCCTTTAAGCAAGGACCGCAGGAGACCCTCTATGAAGCATGGAAGCGCTTCAAGGACTTACAACATCAATGCCCCCATCATAGCATAGAAGATTAGGAGATCATTCACAGTTTCTACAATGGACTCCAACCGGGCACGAAGCAAATTATTGACGCAACCACCAATGGAGCCATACCATCGAAGACCCCGGATGAAGCTACTGTTGGATATGGACGACATGTATACACCCATGAGGGGATGTATGAGGGTCTATGGACCTCGGATGTCGCGTACATGAAAACATGTGCGAAGGGAACCTTTTCATGTGTGAAAAGGACCACTCGATAAGTGGAAAAAGTCACTTTATAAGTGCATAAAGGCACTTGATAAGTGCATAAGGAAGAGGATAAGCAATGGTACTAATATAAGCTAATAAGCATATATGTAGTTATTTCCTACAATAACTACCCCCAAGGCCTATAAATAGGACCTAAGGGTATGGCTTTAAAGGCTAATCCTTCATGCCATAAGTTTGCATAAGGCAACTTATTTTCTTCTTCTCCCTTCCATTAAAGTTCTTCTTCCAAATAGAGATTTAGATGGTGAAACACTGCTTTGATCCTCTGTGACGAAGTACCGACCGTTGTGGTGAATCCAAGGGCGAAGTTCAGAGATTATAGCGAAGCATACGCTAATGTAAGTCTCTTCTCTCTTTCGATCCTCTATCATCGCATGATGGGATCCTACATTGGTATCAGAGCTACACGGGTTCGCTCCGGTCTCACCGATGAATGATGTGTTGTATCTTTCACGAATGAGTTTCCTTCCATTATGGATGTGATAGGAGCGCATCGTGACGGAGAGAACGCAAAAGTTGTTCTTTTCACGTTAGGGTCTTTTGCCATTACAGATATGGCAAGAACTCTCCGTGACAGGAAGAACTGACCGTTCAAACTCGCACTCCTCATGGATGCTGAGTCTCCATTCAATAGGGAATGTGAACTCTCTTCATGGAGAGCGTGAAGTTTGCGGCCTTGAAAGTGTGTTATTTTTTTTGGCACACGGCCATTAAGGAATAACCACTTTCTCGATGAACGGGTGTCTCATCGGAGAAGATGATGGTTTCAAAACTTCTCATCGGAGAAGATGAACACATATCTACTTGGTGCATGATGCACCCCCTTCCCATTGGGGAAGGGGTTGGCTTCGGCCAATGACAACAAGACCACCCCCCATATGGGGGTGTACGGCCGGACTCCAAGGAGGCCGACCGGCCGGCCAGGGCCTTGGCCAGGCCGAGGCACCCTGTCCTTGGCCAGGGCAGAGGCCCTGGCCGAGGGGCCAGGGCCCTGGCCGGCCCTGGCCTTGTCCAGGGCAGAGGCCCTGGCTGAGGGGCCAGGGCCTCTGGCCGAGGGGCCCGGGCCTCTGGCCGGCCCTGGCCCTGGTAGAGGCGCCCTGGCCTCTGCCAGGGCCGGCCTTGGCCCTGGCAGAGGCCAGGGCAGAGGCCCTGGCTGAGGGGCCAGGGCCCTGGCCGGCCCTGGCCTCGGCCAGGGCAGAGGCCCTGGCCGAGGGGCCAGGGCAGAGGCCCTGGCCGAGGGGCCAGGGCAGAGGCCCTGGCCGAGGGGCCAGGGCCTCTGGCCGGCCCTGGCCTCTGCCAGGGCCAGGGCCAGGCCCTGGCAGAGGCCAGGGCCAGGGGAGCCCTGTCCGAGGAGCCAAGGTCCTGGCCGGCCATGGCCAGCCCTGGCCTCAGCCAGGGCAGAGGCCCTGGCCGAGGAGGCTCTGGCCTCGGCCAGGGCAAGGCCGGCCCTGGCCAATCCCCCGGCCTCGACCAAGGAGATAGGGGGGTCTGCATGGCCGGCCCATACGGGACTGATGGCAGTTGCATACGGCAAAACCCCATGCAAGGGGAATCCGGCCTTGGCATGGCCACGGCTCGACTCCGGCAAATGGCCGGGGCAAGCCACTACCTCCCGCTGCAAAATACGTTTTCAGAATACGTTTTTTTCAAAAATGCATTTCCGCTGCAAGTTACTATAAGAGTACTATTGTTTGATAAGTGATGGGGAAATATTGAAAGTTGTTCTACATGGTGATTGGCATCGTAATGACCTGTCTGATTCTAGAACAACATCTTCAATATTTTTCGAAAGTAACTTATCAAATATAAAATTTTATGCAATGTTTTTGATCGAATTTTTTTTCTTATGTCTTTTGCAGCATTTTAAAAATAAAATGTCTTCCGCTACTAAGAACATCGTCGTTGAGTTAAACAAAGGTGAAAAAATCAACGACGATAATTACAAACTATGGTCCATGAAGATACAATATGTTCTAGAGGAGCAAGATGTGCTCGAAACTCTGAAGAACATAATGATTGAACTCGAGTTAGGCACTACGGCCCAACACAAAAGAGACAAGGAAGCTTTTGATGCTTGGTCTCGGAAGAACAAAATTGCTCGCATTACGTTGTTGTCAAGTATGGCCGACGACATAATGCGAATCTTCCGAGAATATGACCTAGCTATGGACATATGGTCCAATCTAGAGGAGAAGTTTGGTGGCACCTCGGTGACCAAACTTTGCTCTTTAACTATAAAATTCGATTCTTACAAAAAGCGTCGAGATCATTCCATGGGAATGGGACACCATGGTGATACATGGCGAATCTTATTTCAGAGTTAAAGGATGCAGGTCATATGATCACTAATGAGCAACAAATCTAAGCGGTCATACGTTCCCTACCAATCGAATGGGACAACATGAAGATGCATCTCACTCATAATGAGAGCATCAAGAACTTCAACGATGTTTCTAAGCACCTCAAGTTAGAGGAAGAGCGGCTTGCGGCCGCCAAGCCGAGTGTAGAAGTGCACATGGTTGCTAGTTCCTCACACGGGGGAAAGAAACGTAAACATCAATCGAATTTTGCTCATGACCATAACAAGCAACCAATGTCTACCAAGAAACCCAAACAGAAGGGTGGGAACAAGAAATGGCACAAGAAGAAAGACTTGAAGAGGATCAAGTGCTTCAAGTACAACAAGTTAGGTCACTTTGCCCGTTCATGTACGGATGGAGGTGACAAGGTAACTTGTAATAATACTAGTTACATATGTGTTTCTTGTTCAATATTTCTTGTAGAATCTAATCCTTTTTGGATAATTGATTCAGGTGCCACCGTCCACATAGCAAGGGACATACGGTCCTTTGTGGAGTATCACCAGATACCCCAAGGAACGAAGTGGATATATGTAGGAAACAACACACGTGTTGAAGTGAAAGGCGTTGGGACGTGCAAGCTCGTCTTGGACAACGGCCACACTATCTTACTACATGATGTTCTCTTCACTCCGAATATTCGAAGGAATATAATATCTGTGGTCGTCTTAATGGGTCTTGGATATAGTTGGTTTTTTCATAATTGTACTGTGGATTTGTCTTGTTATAATTCTGTAATTGGTTCTGGGTATGTTTTTAAGGGATTCATTGTATTAAATACGATGTACGATTCCTCAAATTTTAATGAAAATTTCCTTGTTGCAAATTCTTCGATTTATGAATCAGATGTAATTTGTTGGCACGCAAGGCTTGGTCACATTGGACCAACACGTATGGATAGACTTGCCAAACGTGGCCTTCTATCCAATGTTTCAAAGGTCGAAATGTCGACTTGCGAACATTGCCTTGTAGGAAAATCTTGTCGCAAGCCATTTGGAACCGGCATAAGGGCCGAGGTTCCATTACAGCTCATCCATTCGGACATATGTGGTCTGATGAATGTCAAGACAAGACGCGGGAAGTCCTACTTCATCACTTTTATTGATGACTTCACCCGATTCGGACATATCTATTTGATATCCCACAAAAATGAAGCATTAACCTGCTTTAAAAACTATATGAGTTTAATGGAAAATCAATTAGATCGCAAGATTAAGGTCTTGCGAACCGATAGAGGCGGTGAATATCAATCAACAAGTTTTAAAGAACTTTGTGATGAAAAGGGCATAGTTCATCAGGTAACTATGTGATCACTCCTTATTTTACACTTTTTTCCCGCATGTTTGCATGCCATTTAGATCGCCCAAATCATGTTTTTCATGATATATCGACGAAATTACGATGCTTTTCACGATTTGTTGTTTTTGTCGCATTTCAGGTGATTTGGCGCGATTTGGAGTGATCTCGAGATGCACTTACTCCAGACGGTCGCCGACGACCTCCCCGAGGGGTATTTTGCTGTTGGAGAGGAGCGGAAGAAGAACGGACGTCGCAGGAGCGACGAGGAGGCCAAAATAAGCAGATTGGGCATGTTTTGTGTCCCACTCGGCCGAGTGGAGGAGCCACTCGGCCGACCAGCGAGACACCGCTCGGCCGACCAGATCAGACACGATTTCTATGTGCACTCGGCCGAGCGACGGAGACCACATCGGCCGAGTGACGAGATCTCGTCCGCCCGAGTGGCGCCCAGACGAAGCCCTTCAAAAATCGCCAAGTTACTGTTTTTCGGCTGCCTGAGCTTCAGAAGACCCACTCGGCCGAGTTGATAATCCCGACCGCCCGAGTACCATGACGCCATCGGCCGAGTGACGACACCTCACTCGGCCGAGCCGCTCCCGAAGTGAAGACCCCTGAAGATCGAGACTTACTGGAAATTTACAGGGTTTTCACTCGGTCGAGCGACTTTTGTCACTCGGCCGAGTGCGACGCGCTGCCTGTAGCGAAAATTGCGGAAAACAGGCTGCGCAGGGGTATTTTGGTCACAGTTTTGGACGATTTTGGGGGCTATTTAACCCCCGTTTTTACCCTAGTTTTAGAGCTTCTTCTGAGATTTTTTGCAGCTTTTAGATTAGCTTTTTAGTTTTATTCTTGAGATTGGAGAGGAGACAAAGTTGGATTTTTGTTGGATTAATTGAAGAACTCCATTGGTTTGCTTTTCTCTTCTCTAAAAAATTCTATTTTTATTGCATATCTCAATATTGTGATGAATTCTATTGCTTATTTCATTGATTATTTTTGTGATCTTGCTATGAATTGTGAGTAGTCGCCACGTCTTGGGGCGTGGGGATGAACCCTACAAGCCCAATTTCATATTTGTGATGAATTGGTAGAAATCTTGCTAGAATTGTTGTTAGGGATTAGATTGGGATCAATTTACTACGGATAGCTAGGAGTTCATACCGATTGGGATTTGCAAGAGATTGGATCCCAATTCGATAGGAAACCCTAGAAATCCGAATTGGGTTGGAATCGAATTTCCGTAGTATCGGTTTGCAAGAGATTGGACCGATACTAGGGTTTCCGGTTGCAATTCCGTGCCAATACCCGTTTGCAAGAGATTGGACGGGTAGGAACTATCCCAAACTAGGTCGCGGACCGAGTTTGCAAGAGATTGGGCTCGGTGCGCAATTGAACGATGATGTTGATCCTAATGCTAGCTTCCCTAGGCTAGGGTTTGCTAGAGATTGGGCCCGAGCCTAGGATAGCTATAGACCGGCAACAACGCGAGAGCGTGAGCTTGGTTCTACATTCAGTTGCGACTAGTTCATCTAAAATCTTATTCTAGCGATTTTGATACCGATAAACCACTTTTACGAAATATGGTGAGTAGCGGGAATTCCCCATTCCCTAGACGTCCTTTATTTGATTTGATATTTCTATACTTTGTCTGACGATTGTGACAGGATCGCCAAAGGCAAATCTTCTCTCTTCTTAAATAGCCAGGTTGATTGGAACAAGCACGGTCATTTGTCCTCCCTGTGTTCGATAACCCGCTCGCTGCTACACCGTGCACTTGCGGTAAAACTACAACCGTTCTTTAGGGTTACATCCCGGAGCGACCAAGTTTTTGGCGCCGTTGCCGGGGAGGCGATTGCGTTTGATCTTACCACCCTAGCTATTTCTTTTTTTATTTTTTATTATTATTACTATTATTTCCATTTCTTTATTTTTACCTAACCCTTCCACGGTACTAATCATCTCTTTGAAACTCTGTTTTCCCTGTGCATGTACACGAGATCTACGTCAGACCCTGAAGCTATATTATTTGACCCCGAGATTGAACGTACCGCGCGGAGACTTAGAGCGGAAAGGAGACAAAATCCGGAAGGGAGGTTTATGACTAACCCGGAAACTGCGGACCAATTATCGGCAAGGATGGCGAGGATAATTTCTATTCGGGATAGGCTTCGGCCTAAGACCTCCTCTACGACTTCATCCATTGCCATGCCGGAGTTGGCGGCTGACAAGAACTTCGAGCTAAAGACTGAACTAGTGGTTCTGATGCAGCAGGATCCATTTCATGGGAATGCCCATGAAAATCCTCACTACCACATCCAATTATTCTTGTCGAAGTGCGCCACATTCCAAATGCCGGGGGTCTCCATCGATGCCATTAGACTGCGTCTCTTCCCCTTCACGCTAAAGGACAAAGCACTTTATTGTCTGAGGACGCAGGCTGAGGGAATTTTCACCACTTGGGACGAGTTGGCGAGTGCATTCATTGACAAGTTCTATCCGCCCTCCAAGATGGTGAAGATCCGGAGCGCCCTCATGTCCTTCAAGCAAGGACCCCAAAAGACGCTCTATGAGGCTTGGGAGCGTTTTAAGGATCTGCAGCACCAATGCCCGCACCATAGCATAGAAGATTGGGAGCTAGTTCATAGCTTCTACAACGGTCTCCAACCGGGGACCAAACAAATTATTGATGCCGCGGCGAACGGTGCTATCTTGTCAAAGACTCCCGAGGAAGCTACGGCCCTAATTGAGGAGATGGCCTCAAACAACCAACAATGGGGCGATGAGCGAGGACACTCCACGTCCTCCTTGAAGCCAACTAGTATCTATGAGGCGAAGGCCGTAGCGGAGCTTACGAGCAAGTTTGATTCTCTCCACAAGGTAGTGGAGAGACTGGAGAAGTTTATCACGGAGCCCCAAGGAACCCCTTCCACCTCCGCTCCAACGAACCAAATGAGTGATTGGCAAGACCAATCTCAAGCCATGTATGTGGGAGGAGAGCAAGGAGAAGGATCCTTGGAGCAAGTACAATATGTCGCGGGGAACCAAGGATATTGGGCCAATCCGGCCACAAGGAATCATCCCGGATTCTCTTACGCCAATAATGAAGGAGCTTTGAACCCGCCACAACAACCACCTCAACAAGCTCGACCTCCACCACCCCAACAACAACACTATCCGCCGAGGGGGCCTCCAAAACAAAGTTTTCCAACCGAAGCAACAAGCTCCACCATATAGGCCGCCCGGATACAATCAAGGGTGGAGGAATCAAAATCAAAACCCTCCACAAGCTCAACAACGATCCGACTTCGAAGCTAGAGTGGAGGCGTTTATGGTCGAGCAAAATAAGGTCAATGCTACCTTGAAGACGGGGCAAGACTCCCTTAATACCGTTGTGGCTCAAATATCGGAGCAATTGGCGTTGCTCAATCGAAACACTCAACGATTGCCGGCGCAACCCGAGCAAAACCCACGGGGCAACACCGGCCACATCAATGCCGTAGTTGCCGTTACTACTAGAGGCGGGAAGGATACCTCCCCCGCTATGATTCCTACCGAGGAGCCCGTGGAGGAAAGTTCGGAGCCGATTGAGCCGGTAGTTGAAGATGATAAGGAGAAAGAGCCACAAGAAAAGGAGAAATCTAGAGCGGAGCAATTGATTGAGGAAAGGCGCTTCATGCCACCGGTCCCATTTCCCCAAAGGCTTGCTAGAGCGAAAATGGAGAAAAGGCTAGCAAAGTTTCTCAAGTATCTTAGAGGAGTTAGCCTCAACATTCCCATCCTCGATGCCATCGTGGAGATCCCCACATATGCTAAATTCTTAAAGGACTTGATTTCGGGGAGAAAGAGGAAGGAGAAGATTATGCTAGCCGAGGAGGGCTCTTGGTTCACCAAGAGAGAGAAGGAGCCGGCCAAATTTAAAGACCCGGGGAGTTTTCGGATTCCTTGCACCTTGGGCGGCGTCCCTCTTCAAAAGGCGTTGGTAGATCTTGGGGCTAGTGTGAGCCTCATGCCTCTCTCCATGTTCTTAAGGCTAAACACCGGGACGAAGTTGAAACCTACTGACATGCGGATACAATTGGCCGATGGGCGAATAACAAGGCCGGTAGGGATCGCCGAAGATATCCCGCTACAAGTCCCGGGGGGAATATGCTTGCCATGTGACTTCGTGATCATGGACGTTAAGGAGGAGGGAGATACTTCATTGATACTTGGACGCCTGTTCCTCGCCACCGCCGGAGTCATTGTCGACGTGCGCGAAGGTACCCTAACTTTAAATGTCGGCAACATCGAGGTGGAGCTTCACATTCCTAAGGCTATGAAACACATGCCTTACCACGAGGAACTTGACTACATGGACCTCCTTGATGAGGTAATTGAGGAGGCGATCCCCCACTCGATTGGCGCTCTTTTCGATGAAGATTTCGAGGAAGGCCCGGATTTAGGGCAAGATGAGAAGATAGATGATTCCCCCGACCTCTCCGCTGAAAATGATGAAGGCGACGCTGATGTCGCAAGGATTCGAGAGCTCTGCAAGCTCTCGAAATTAAAGTCCCCGAAGAAAGCTCCGCCTATACGGAAGCCGGCGTCACCGGTGAAGCCGTTGACCGGAGCAAACGCTAGCTTGGGGGAGCCTCCCCCCAACACTATTCGAGACGGGAGACCACCGATGGAGAACACGCCGCCGCATCTTCCGAATCCAAGCGTTCTCCCCGGAAAATTTGATGGGTGCATCTCATATGCACCAAACATCCCGCATTAATTGAAAATCATAGGGGGTCGAGCTCACGACCTTAAACGAGCGCTTGTCGGGAGGCAACCCGACGGTTATTGCTTTATTTTTACTTTTTCTTTATTTTTGTTTTAGAAATTTTTAGTGTTTTGAGTCGTTCGCCCAAAAATTTTGTGATAACGGGTCCTATTTTTCTTGACAGGAGAGGAGATAGGTAAATCCATCATGAGGAGGATGAACGAGACGACGAGGAGCGCCCCAGGAAGACGCTCGATGCTTAGGAGTAAGATGAAATCGACTGGAGGAAGAAAGACGGAGCTTAGAGCCCAAACGAAGACAAACAGCAGAAAACAAGGCTCACTCGGCCGAGTATACTAGTCACTCGGCCGAGTACACAAGTTCGTCCGGCCGAGCCGCTCACGAACGAGGGAAGTCTGCTGTACCCAACTCTCTGTCTATTTTCTTGATTTCAGTATAACTGCTACTCGGCCGAGTATATATTTTCACTCGGCCGAGTAAAACAGATACGCTCCTAAGGCGAGTCTTGCCGAGTAGCTTGAGCCACTTGGCCGAATGGACTTACTCCACTCGGCCGAGGCTGGCAAAGCCACTCGGCCGAAGCGCAAGCGGGGAGGATATTACCATTGATCTCACTCGGCCGAGTGACCTAGTCACTCGGCCGAGTCGTAACTTTTATTATATAAGGGCCGAGGGGGGGCACGTTTTTCGAAACGCAAAAACCCAAATCGCCCGCGACACTTTGCATTCCCCTCGTCCGTTCCCCTCGCTCGCATCCCCACTCGCCCGACCGACCGCCTAGCGCCGCCGCTCGGCCAGCCACCGCCGGCCGACTGCCCGCCGCGCCTCGCCCGAGTCTCCGCCGGCGACCGCCACTCCGACCACCTCCGGTATCGCCTGATTCGCCCTTTTTCTCCTCTTTTTGTGTATTTTTCGAGGATCCATGTATTAAACGAACCCCAAACCCAAATTAAGTTCTATATCTATCTATTATACCCCTAATGCTCCATACGTTTCGAATATTACCCGCTGATATCGTCGTTTCATGCGCAGGTCGTTTTTTGGAGCTTAGGGGAGCCCAGGGGAGCTTCTACGGACTGATTTGGGCATTTGCGGAGGCGCTGACTTCGCACGCTTCTATTGCTTAGCACTCGCAGTGTGTCGGGGTACACTCTTTCCTATATTTTGCACACGCCGCACTTTTTACACTTTTCGGCGCGCGCTCGGGGCCGATATGCCGCCCCGGACACGGCCGCGGTCGAAGAGAGCTTCCGCCAAGCGGAAGCGGTCGGATGATGCCGGCCCCTCCCACTAGTTGGAGGACTCTCCTCCGCCTTCTCCCATCCACCCCGCACAGCCTGTAGGCCCCGCACACCCCACACAGCCTGCAGCGCCCACACAGCCCGCACAGCCCGCACAGCCACTCCCTGCCGCTCCACAGCCACCACCTCCGGCTCCACTGGTCGGGCCACTCAGGATTACGTTCTGAGACGATGCACACCGCGCTGTCTTCGAGCGTATCTCCTAGCGCTCGATCGTACCCTCCAGGTTTGCACACCTTGCTGACCTAGGACGCCAGGGGGTACTAGAGGGGATGCTCACGTTGTACGACAACGAGGGCTGGCGAGATTTCTTTCAGGGGTCGGCGGACACGTTTATCCGCCCGACACTTGAGGTACTTAGTTCGATCGCCCGGACCGACGAGGGATGCTCTTTTCGGTTCATGGACCGGGAGTGCCAGGTCACTCTCGATATGATGAGAGCATTTTTCTCGTGGCCCGCTGTCCCCGGAGCCGATCGAGGTTACGGCCCCACCCATATCCCCCCACCTTCCTTCGACGCCGATGCCTTCTGGGCCCGGATTACAGGTCTTCACGCTGCCTTTGACCCTAGTAGGGCCAAGGCCTCGGCCATTGTCCATCCCTGCCTCCGTATTGCTCAGCGCCTTATGGCGACGACCTTTTTGGCCAGATATGAGCCGGGCACGATGTCTACGCCAGAGCTCTACATGCTCTACGCGATGACACGTCCCAGAGCTCTATCTAGGGATGGAGATGAGCTTGTCCCCGCCGTCGTGATTGATGTCGCGGCTTGGTTTTTGGACCGCATCATTGTATCGGTGGGCGCTCGCTCACCGATATGCTGCGGCGGCCTGATCACCTTGCTTGCCCTTATGACCGGCGAGGACTTCCCTGACGACCTGCGACGAGTATCGGGCCCCACTTCTTTGTCTATTGATGTTATGGCCCGGATGAAGATGCTTCGTCCGCACGGTGACCGTCACTGGGTCTGGTTGCACGGCCCTTACGGGGCCGATTACATGATTCTTTCGAGCCCAGCTCAGACTCAGATTGCACCAGCCCACGTAGACTGGCTCCCTGCGAAGGATGTCCTCATCCCCGCTGCTTACGTGCTCGAGGCCAAGGAGGCCGAGCAGGCCCACGCTGCCCACGCTGCCCCCGCAGACCCTGTTGCACCTGCCGAGCCTGCTGACCCTGTCGACCCCGTAGCCCCTCAGCCTACCCCAGATATTTCCGCTGCTCCTGACACCTCTGTCGGTGTCGGGAGTACCTTAGCTGAGCCCACCACCATTGCTTCCGAGGCTGTCACCACCACTCCCACTACCACCACTGGCCCTCTGTCCGTCGAGCCTCTTTGCTCCGCACTCCCCGAGCGCCCACCGACCTTTGTTGAGAGTGGAGAGCCCTCGTTTTCCGCGGTCGTGGAGACCATGGCTAGCATGATCTCCGCTGGGGTTGCGCCTTTTGGACCACACACTTCCACCCCAGCGGTAGTCACCTCTGTCTCCACCTCTGCTGTATTTTCCGAGAGTGTCGTGGCGTCTGTCCACACTTCTGTGCCACTGACCTCTCTGGCCACCTCGCTGCCACTTTTTCACCCTTCTTTTGTTGCTGCTGCCTCCACTTCTCACTAGCCGGTGCCCCGGCCTCACACTGAGGCCAGGCCCACATTCGCGGGCGCAGCACCTTTCGTTCCCTTCCCCGCTGAGCCCGTCACATACGCGACCCGAGTATGCCAGCCACGCCCTGCACAGCCCCGACCGGTGCGTCCCTCTGCACCACCTCCCCTCGACACTGTACTTCAGAGCATTCGTGCTCTCGAGAGGGCGGTGAGCGGCCTCAGAGGCGACCTTAGGACCCTGTCCTCCACCGTCTCTGCGATGGCTGACCGCTTTGGCCTGATTCCCCAGATTCACTACTGTCTTACCCAGGTCCTGGAGCGTCTCCCCCGCGCACCCGTACCCACCCAGCAGGTTCCCACCCACACTTCCACACACACTCAGCCTGCCACCACTTCCACACCCACCCCCGCTCAGCGGCCTGTCCAGCCACCACCACCACTTCCGCCTCTGGACGGAGACGACGCAGCACCACCTTCTTAGGCACCCTTGATGCCATCGATTATCCCTGCCGTTGTGCTGCCCGTTTCTGCTGGGTCCTGTTTCATTTTTGTCCACCCCCCTCCTCCCCTCACTTATTTTGGGTTTCTCACTCAGATCGTATCCTTATATATCTTTTTTGGGAGAGAGGGAGAGTTTTTGGTGCCCCACCTTTATATTTGTATCACTCCACTCCTGCATGCATCATGTCCGCATCATATTTTTCGTTTCTTTATTTTTCGTTTATTTTCATTTTTTTCCCATCATGCATGCATCCTCACTTACCCCTCACATTACTTGTCTCTCGGTGTGCCACACTTTGCACATTGAGGACACTGTGCCATTTAGCTTGGGGGAGTGAGTTCTCACGTTCTTTTTCGGTTTGCCACCTTTATTTTTAGTTTTTCACGCCATTCTTCGCTTTTACACTTATTTTTCATCATTTTTCTTTCATTTTTCCATGCATCACGTTTTTCTTATTTTTCTGTGTGCCGCATTGTAAATAGTTCCATTTTCCCTTTATCTTTATTTCTTTCTTTTTCATCTCATGCTAGAGATGACTTTTCTGTGATGATGATGACGTGGATTTAGCTTACTCTATTTGCATGCTATATTTGTCATGTCTTAGATTTTATTTCTGATATCATATGCTATGACTTGCCTTGCATCTAGAGATAGTAACCCACACTTTTTCCACATGAAAATGTATGAAATTTTATTATTAGCTGAGTCTGAATATTCATATGTATGCTATCACAGAAAACACACCAAGATTCACGCATTGAATTGTACAAATCTGGAGTACTGATTTCTTTTCCTATATCACTTCTATATGCATGAATTGTACACTTCACTTCAGAATGATTGAATGATGTTAGCTATGATAAATCTGGATTAGTTAGCTTTTTTGTGATCGAAACTGAGTAGATTAGATTACCCTGCTGAAGTTGTTGTGCATGTCTTATAGAGTGAACCGAGTGATATATTTATTTCTTTCTCCACAAATCTTGAACATCATTTCTCTACTTTTAAAATCATTGGTGAATCTCCCCTTAGCGATTCTATTATATGACATTTCCCCCGCTATTAATTCCTAGCTCCAAATTTCTTATTCAAAAAAAAGGAGAGAAAAGAGAAAATATTCTTGTATATCATTATCTCTCTTTGAGTTGGGATCGTTGTGTATATATGCTATTGCTTCAAAAGAAAAAAAAGAGAAAAAAAAAGAGAAAAAAAGGCAAAAAACAAAGAAAAGAGGAAAAAATCCTCAATAAAGGATCCCATCTCACTTTCTTTCTTTCTCTTCCCTTTTCATTACTTTTGGAGCTTTATAAAAATGGGGATGTAAATATTTTTTTATGCCACCACGCTTATAGATAATCTTGGGGGAGGGGATCCATTGATGTGTGAGAGAGTGACTACTTGACGTTGCACGACAACCTAGGCTAAGTAATATTCTATACTCAATGAGATTATTTTTAGCTTTACGACATCCAGAAATCTAAGCCTAGCACTCATTTCATGAAATCCATACTTTTCTATTCTCTCTATTCTATAGTGTGATACTCTTATACTCCTGATAGAAAGCATTCAATTGAAAAGTGTGTGATCTGTGATTTGTATACCGCTTTAAATGATTCAGACGATGTTAATTCTAAGATTATTCCGTTTTTCATGATTATATTGTTGTTCGTGGGTTTTCTATTTCTATTTGCACTATTATACTATGATATCAAAATAAAATTCTTTGACATGTGTTTTTTGTTCAGTACATGCTATATGAGTAAGCGGAACCCACGTCCTGAGAAAATGATCTAGCAGCCTACCTCTTCGCCTCTTTCTTCCTACTTTATTTTTATTGCGTTTTTTTATTCTTCTCCGTTCTTCGTTTTTCTTTTTCACTTTTTGCCATTTTCGTTTTCCGAATCCACCGGGTTCGCCTTTTACTTATCTTCCTCGAGGACGAGTAAGAGGTAAGCTTGGGGGATTTTGATCACTCCTTATTTTACACTTTTTTCCCGCATGTTTGCATGCCATTTAGATCGCCCAAATCATGTTTTTCACGATATATCGACGAAATTGCGATGCTTTTCACGATTTGTTGTTTTTGTCGCATTTCAGGTGATTTGGAGCGATTTGGAGTGATCTCGAGATGCACTTACTCCAGACGGTCGCCGACGACCTCCCCGAGGGGTATTTTGTTGTTGGAGAGGAGCGGAAGAAGAACGGACGTCGCAGGAGCGACGAGGAGGCCAAAATAAGCAGATTGGGCATGTTTTGTGTCCCACTCGGCCGAGTGGAGGAGCCACTCGGCCGACCAGCGAGACACCGCTCGGCCGACCAGATCAGACACGATTTCTATGTGCACTCGGCCGAGCGACGGAGACCACATCGGCCGAGTGACGAGATCTCGTCCGCCCGAGTGGCGCCCAGACGAAGCCCTTCAAAAATCGCCAAGTTACTATTTTTCGGCTGCCTGAGCTTCAGAAGACCCACTCGGCCGAGTTGATAATCCCGACCGCCCGAGTACCATGAAGCCATCGGCCGAGTGACGACACCTCACTCGGCCGAGCCGCTCCCGAAGTGAAGACCCCTGAAGATCGAGACTTACTGGAAATTTACAGGGTTTTCACTCGGCCGAGCGACTTTTTTCACTCGGCCGAGTGCGACGCGCTGCCTGTAGCGAAAATTGCGGAAAACAGGCTGCGCAGGGGTATTTTGGTCACCGTTTTTGGACGATTTTGGGGGCTATTTAACCCCTGTTTTTACCCTAGTTTTAGAGCTTCTTCTGAGATTTTTTGCAGCTTTTAGATTAGCTTTTTAGTTTTATTCTTGAGATTGGAGAGGAGACAAAGTTGGATTTTTGTTGGATTAATTGAAGAACTCCATTGGTTTGCTTTTCTCTTCTCTAAAAAATTCTATTTTTATTGCATATCTCAATATTGTGATGAATTCTATTGCTTATTTCATTGATTATTTTTGTGATCTTGCTATGAATTGTGAGTAGTCGCCACGTCTTGGGGCGTGGGGATGAACCCTACAAGCCCAATTTCATATTTGTGATGAATTGGTAGAAATCTTGCTAGAATTGTTGTTAGGGATTAGATTGGGATCAATTTACTACGGATAGCTAGGAGTTCATACCGATTGGGATTTGCAAGAGATTGGATCCCAATTCGATAGGAAACCCTAGAAATCCGAATTGGGTTGGAATCGAATTTCCGTAGTATCGGTTTGCAAGAGATTGGACCGATACTAGGGTTTCCGGTTGCAATTCCGTGCCAATACCCGTTTGCAAGAGATTGGACGGGTAGGAACTATCCCAAACTAGGTCGCGGACCGAGTTTGCAAGAGATTGGGCTCGGTGCGCAATTGAACGATGATGTTGATCCTAATGCTAGCTTCCCTATGCTAGGGTTTGCTAGAGATTGGGCCCGAGCCTAGGATAGCTATAGACCGGCAACAGCGCGAGAGCGTGAGCTTGGTTCTACATTCAGTTGCGACTAGTTCATCCAAAATCTTATTCTAGCGATTTTGATACCGATAAACCACTTTTACGAAATATGGTGAGTAGCGGGAATTCCCCATTCCCTAGACGTCCTTTATTTGATTTGATATTTCTATACTTTGTCTGACGATTGTGACAGGATCGCCAAAGGCAAATCTTCTCTCTTCTTAAATAGCCAGGTTGATTGGAACAAGCACGGTCATTCGTCCTCCCTGTGTTCGATAACCCGCTCGCTGTTACACCGTGCACTTGCGGTAAAACTACAACCATTCTTTAGGGTTACATCCCGGAGCGATCACTATGACTTATACTACTTAACAAAATGGTGTTGCTGAAAGGAGGAATATGACTTTAATGGAAATGGTCCGTTCAATGATGGCGCAAGCTAACTTGCTAATCAGCTTTTGGGGTGATGCATTATTTACGGCTGCTTTCATCTTGAACCGCGTACCCTTGAAATCAGTTAGCTCCACTCCTTATGAGTTGTGGAACCAAAGGTCTCCTGACTTAAGCATTTTAAAACCTTGGGGGTGTGCATCCTATGCACATATTTCCTCCCATAAGTATGGCAAACTTGGGCCAAGGGGGAGGAAATGTATCTTTATACGATACACAGAAAACTCCAAAGGTTATGTTTTCATTGGTCAGGAAGACAATAGAGGACTGATTGAATTTGAGTCGAGGGATGTTACTTTTTGGAAAATGAGTTTTCAAGACAGGGCGAGATAAGTCAGGACTTATCTCTATTTGAGATTTATGATCAAGAAGGATTACCTCATTCGAGTGGGAGAATTCTTGGTGAAGAACGAAAATACGTTTCAACCTTCACCAATGGATGATACGAATGATGCAAATCCTATTCCATATTGGAATAATAATCCAAGTGGGAGCAATTCTAATCACATTCCAAGTGGGAGTAATATTAGAATTGATCCAAATTCCAGTCAACAAGGACTTGAAGAATCTCAAATACGACGTAGTAGTCGTATAAGGTTAGCTCCTCTAAGATTTGAGGATGAATTCCCACAAACCTTTATGACTTTACTACAAGAAGATGACGAGCCTGCTACTTTCAAACAGGCCGTATCATGCCCTGCAAAAGACAAATGGATGGAAGCGATGAAGGAGGAATTAGAATCCATGAAAATTAACCGAGTCTGGGACTTAGTTGACTTACCCAAAGGACGTAGAGCTTTGGGAACAAATGGGTTCTTAAGATCAAGCATAAGGCTAATGGTTCTATAGACAGATATAAAGCTCGCCTTGTCGCGAAAGGTTTTACGCAACAGGAATGGATAGACTGTTGGATATGGACGACATAAATACACCCATTAGGGGATGTATGAGGGTATACAGACCTCAGATGTCGCGTGCACGAAAGCGTGCACGAAGGGAACCTTTTCTCGTGTGAAAAGGACCACTCGATAAGTGGATAAAGCCACTTTATAAGTGCATAAAGGCACTTGATAAGTGAATGAAGAAGAGGATAAGTAAATGTGCTAATATAGGCTAATAAGCTTATATTTAGTTATTTCCTACAATAACTACCCCTAAAGCCTATAAATAGGACCCAAGGGTAAGGCATTTACATTAATCTAACCATGCCATAAGTTTGTATAAGGCAACTTGTGTTCTTCTTCTCCCTTCCATTAAAATCCTCTTCTAAATAGAGATTTAGGTGGTGAAACGCTGCTTCGATCCTCCG
>CM061142.1:75974630-76040658 GCA_030789695.1 Scilla litardierei
TATTTCTTTAGAATTTTTATGGCATACGTATTAGACTTTTATCTACAACTTCCATGTTGAGAACTTTTAATAATTTGGATTGAAATTTGGGTTAAAAATTCCATCTTTGCAACATGTCTGATTTTTATTCAGTATATTCATAGTTTGGGAGAATTGATCTCAATCCCTGCACACATCATAGAAATTAGTCTTCTTGGTCTCATTGTAAAGTTAACAACTTTTTCTACAACTTCCTATCAGTGCAAGTTTTTCGAAATTCTGACTGCAACATGCCCTAAATTAGCAATCTTTACTGCCTTCAGAATCTGTCTGAAAAACAGATTCGACAGGTCTCATCAAACAATTCACCATAAATCACCTATATTATATTTCTGCATGAAATTTTATAGGTGAATCCATCACAACCATATCTACAACTTTTATTTATATTGTATGGGCATGTTAAATGCATAATTATGGAGATATGTGCTCCTCAATCTAACTGTTCTGCTTTTTCCAGCAAGGTGAATGATTTGAATGTTGTTTTAAGTTCTTTTGGGGTTAATCTTGCCATTACTGTTCTTAATTGTTGCTGTAATATGGTGAGATGTGGTTTATGTTCTTGACACATACATATGATGATGTGAATATGGTTATTTGTTTCAGGTATATTATGTGAAATGAGAAAGGGAATGTATAAGGCGATGTATGTCCCAAATGTGTGGCGAACTGGGGAAAGAAAGTAAATAAAAAGTATTATGTTTCATGAAAATGACTAAGTCTTCTTAAAGGAGGGTGACACGGGGTTTGGGGAAAAACACAGGTAAATTATAGGAGTTAATGAGCGGACAGATGATATGAATTCTTACCCAATGTGTCACTCCCGGAAGGGGGAGTTTGAGAGGGATAGAGAGGCCGGTGGCGTGCTCGTGTCGCATCATGACTGGTAACTGATGGTTTTCTCTGTTTTCCACTGAAAACCCGAGATTTGTCTCACTCCCATACCTTGCTCTGTTTGGGTAGGGGGAGTTACGAGAGGCCCCTCCAGTGCCCGTGTCGCTGGTGGTGGTACCACTTTTCACCCACCCTGGGTGAAGTCTGGCTCCTTGTCGTCCTACGGGTTATTCGGGTTTCCGAATCACATTTATAACTGAAAAGTCTTTGAAGAGTAATGTTCAAAAGAAGTCCCCTTAATTTATTATCTGTGGATTGTTCATTCAGTAAATGTCTATTTCCTTTATGCATATTAGTTTTGTAGTTTTTCATTTATGCTCAGTACACGCAGTATTACATGTTTTACGTTATGCAGTTCTTTCTTTCAATACATGCTTATGAAGTTTTGCCATACTTATGCATTAGTCTGTAGTTATGATTATTACCAGTAGTTAGACCTTTGTAGTGTAGAGAAACTCTGAGACTGGTCCCTACCTAGGGTAGTTAGATTTCCTACTGGGTCACGCTGTGACGTGTCCCACCTTATGGTTTCAGGTCTGATTTGATAGCAGGAGTTGTTTCAGGGAGCTGGAGCAGTAGAGCTTATGTGAAGGTTGTGTACTTGAGAATGGGGTTGGTGAGTGAGATTAGAGTGAGAGTGTGTTGTACCTTCTGGGTTTTGTTTGGTGAGAGTGGTAAGATGATGTATATGAGGTTTTGTACTTGAGGGTATTGTAAGAAATATATGATGTAATATTGATAATGTATAAATAAAAATCAATAAGTTTTCATTGTTGTCTTTTGATTATTTCTCTGTTGTTCATGTGTTGTTTGTGTTTTCTGTTTGGTTGGAACGTTACACGTACTTTCCAGCACGTGCGCAATGGCCTGCTGGTTCTTTCTGTTTATTTCGTATTCCTCTTTGTAACACTCGCCACTCTGGGATCACCTGGGATGGATTTGTACTTCCTAGGTATCCAGGGGAGCGGGTCGTTACATTTGGTGGCCCATGCAGGTCTCTGCACTGCGCCATGCGTAAGGTAGTACATATAATGGTTCCTTAGAGAATAGTCATATCTTCAGGTGGGTTATGACGTTAGAATCTAGGCTAAGACATCATTAGTATAGTGTCCTACCTTTAGAAGGCCAATGATGGACTTAGTCCCAAGTGGACAGATTGTCACATTTGGATTATACCTCGGCAAATATAAGTGTAGTTAGAATGTGTTCATGGGTTGGTATACTTGGTTTTAACATACGATATAAATGTACGATGTATTAAGGCATGTGTAACCTTAATATGTAAGCATTAGTAAGAGAGTTAGTAAAGTACATTAGTATGTATTCATAGATGTAATGTATTCGTGTGTGTGGATGTATATATGTGTATGTCTTTATTTGTGGATATGCGTGAATGTATGTATTTGTTATGTGTGGGTATTTAAAGAGATATATGTATGAGTGGTTATGTATTCGCATAGATATATAAGTATTATAGGTATATTGGTATGTATTCCTATAGGCATGTATCTATAACTATACCTGGATGTACATTACATTATAAATACTTGTATAACTATTTGTGTGTATCCTTATAAGTCCTATTGTAAGTGTTTGTATATGGACGAACTATGAGGTGTATGTATAAAAATGTTGTTTATATGGATTGAGGAGCAAGTAGTATATGATATATAAATCTATGTGTAAGGCATACTATCTGTGTGTATAAATATTGGTTATTAGTAAATTCATCATATATATGTTGGTATATGGATGTTTACTTGTACGTCTAGGTGAAAGTATATTTGAATGTATAATAGTGTATGATGGTATACATAAGAATAATTATATATGTATGCATACTATAAATGTGGTTGTATGAATTGATATAGTAAGATATGTATATATAAGTATAACTACATTTGGATATTGATCATAAGTAGTGTGTAAAATATATTGGCTTACTAAATTGTGTGTATAGATGTACATAAGTAGATATGCCAAATTATACAATACTGGTGTGTATTTACATGTGCATATATATCGTGTGAAGATATGTGAAAAAAATGTGAATAAAATTTATATATGGATATGTCTTGTGTATACAAGTGTATGTGTGTCTATACTGTATTGATATAATCTTGTGCTATAGTATATATATGGTGTTGTATGTATACATATACTGCATTGAATATATTCTACGTGATATATATAAGGATAGTTGACTGCTTGTATGTAAGTATACTTGTGCAGTTAAATATGTGGTTAAATATGGAACTATGTAAGAAAATATTGGATGTGAATGTAGGATCCCATCATGCGATGATGGAGGATCGAAAGAGAACTTACGTTAGCGTACGCTGCGCTGTAGTCTCTGAACTTTGCCCTTGGATTCACCACAACGTTCGGTACTTCGTCACAGAGGATCGAAGCAGAGTTTCACCGTCTAAATCTCTACTTGGATGAAGAACTTTAATGGAAGGGAGAAGAGGAAAGAAGGTTGCCTTATGCAAACTTATGGCATGAAGGATTAGCCTTAAAAGCTTTACCTTGGGTCCTATTTATAGGCTTTAGGGGTAGTTATTGTAGGAAATAACTACATATAAGCTTATTAGCTTATATTAACACCCTTGCGTATCCTCTTCTTCATGCACTTATCAAGTGCCTTTATGCACTTATAAAGTGACTTTTTTCACTTATCGAGTGGTCCTTTTCACAGATGAAAAGGTTCCCTTCGCACATGTTTTCATGTACGCGACATCCGAGGTCCATAGACCCTCATACATCCCCTCATGGGTGTATACATGTCGTCCATATCCAACATCTCCCACTCACACTTGAGGGGATTGTAAGGAAACATCTTTTCCTTTAGTTCTTCTATTTATCATACTGAGAAATAGACCGTGTGACCGTCATGCGCATAGAGTCCGCTGTTGTGCACTTGTTAGAGATACACAACACTCCTTGGGGTGCAAAGTTGAGTAGATCAACGCATGTTTTACCCTAGATTATTTCTTCACATTTCTTATACTTTATATTCAACAATTGAATCCCATCTGGATTACAATAGGCTGGCCAGCTTTGAATCTTTAAAGTCCAAATGTGAATATGAAATTAATCTTCCTCTTCTTGCGATCCTTTCGATCTTGACTTGACTCGCTTTTCTAACATGCCCCGCCGGACCGAATTGACCATAGTCCATAAGCAACATGTTAAGATAGCGATCACCCAGTCAAATCTAAAGGAACCAATTAGAGTCCATAAGGGTAAGAAGTTAAGACTCATGTGGTCTTTAGGTCTCACATAATAGTAAACACAATTACTATTCTAACCCAATGGTCAAATGCATACGTATACGTATTACAACATCACTCCTTTCCCATGGAGCGTATGTCTTAATGATGTTGTAAGGATGACGATCAGACACCACAATGTCTGACTTTGAGTCCCTTTTACTACTCATTACTTTCCTGGACCCACATCCCGCATAAGACAGATAAGATTTCAAAATCTTCTTAGATCTTTTGTAAGCATCCATATGATGCAGATCTTTCATACGACCATTTTGTTTAAGTCATGACTCTAAATCATCCGTCTGATGATTTTGACTTTAAACAGGTCTCATCTTTATCTTATCCGTCTGATAGAATAAAGGCGGTTGCTCATGTGAGAGAGCCAACCTCAATCTGTCCGACATACTAGAAAAACATAGCTGAGATTAAAAGAAATGTACACAAACATTTTCAAGAAACTCATATGCAATGTTAAAAAGAACTTATTCTTTTATTAAATTTGATCTTTCATAGACATGGGAATATATTGATACAACTCAGCTCTTACGCAATCCTTGAGATGATAAGTGTTTGTAAAACACATCTCTGGGGATCGCCTTCGTAAGCGGATCCGCTATCATCTCATGCGTAGATATGTATCTAATGTCTACCTTCTTGTTCTTATCATAGTCCTTTGCAAATTTGTAGCGAATATCAATGTGTTTGGTCTTACAATGGAATTTTGGATCTTTGACATAGGCTATAGATGCTTGACTGTCACTGTATATTGGTACAACACCTGAGTCACTTGCATCAATTAGCTTGTCTAAGAACTTCCTAAGCCAAACAGCTTCTTGGACCGCCATGCTAAATGCTACAAATTCGGCTTCCATAGTTGAAAGTGCGATACAGGATTGCTTTTTGCTACTCCAGGATATTGCACCAGATCCGAGTAGAAAAACATGTCCTGAGGTCGATCGTCGCTCATCGAGATCACCCGCCCAATCAGCATCAGTGTAGCCTTCGAGCCTCAAGGCATTTCCTTGATAGCATAAAGCATAGTCCGCAGTCCCTTTAAGATACCTCATTATCCTCTTAACCGCTTTCCAGTGTGTTTGCCCTGGATTGGATTGGTAACGACTTACCATTCCAACGACAAAACAGATGTCCGGTCTTGTACACATCATAGCGTACATAAGACTACCAACTGCACTGGAATATGGAACTTTTTCCATAATTTCCTTTTCCTTTTGGTTCTTAGGACACATCTTCAGACATAAATTATCGCATTTGCTTATTGGAGTATCAATGGACTTACAGTCCTGCATATTAAAACGTTCTAGAACCTTCTTTATATAAGTCTCTTGTGAAAGAGAAAGAAGTTTCTTCGAACGATTCCTTGAAATCTTAACTCCAAGGATATATGCGGCTTCTCCCATGTCTTTCATCTCAAATACTGATGAAAGCCAAGCCTTGATATCCATCACAAAGCCCTTGTCATTTCCGGCTATTAAAATGTCATCTACATATAGAGACATAATAACATACTTGCTTTTGATCCTCTTGATATATACACAGTTATCTTCATCAAGCATGGTAAAACCATTTGATAAGACAACTTCTTGAAATCGTATATACCATTGCCTCGAGGATTGTTTAAGACCATATATGGACTTACAAAGTTTACAAACCTTATGTTCGTTTCCTTCTTTTACAAACCATGTTGGTTATTCCATATAGATCTCCTCGTCCAATTCTCCATTGAGAAAGGCAGTCTTTACATCCATTTGATGTAATTCGAGGTCTAAGCAAGCTACCAAAGCCAGAATCAAGCGAATCGAGGTAAAACGAACAACAGGTGAGAAGGTCTCTTCGTAGTCTATCCCTTCCTGTTGCGTAAAACCTTTCGCGACAAGGCGAGCTTTATATCTGTCTATAGAACCATCAGCCTTATGCTTGATCTTGAGAACCCATTTGTTCCCAATAGCTCTACGTCCTCTGGGTAAGTCAACCAAGTCCCAGACTCGGTTAATTTTCATGGATTCTAATTCCTCCTTCATCGCTTCCATCCATTTGTCTTTTGCAGGGCATGATACAGCCTGTTTGAAAGTAGCAGGCTCGTCATCATCTTGTAGTAAAGTCATAAAGGTTTGTGGGAATTCATCCTCAAATCTTAGAGGAGCTAACCTTGTACGACTACTACGTCGTATTTGAGACTCTTCAAGTCCTTGTTGACTCGAATTTGGATCAATTCTAATATTACTCCCACTTGGAATGTGAATAGAATTGCTCCCACTAGGATCATTATTCCTATATAGAATAGGATTCGCATCATTCGTATCATCCATTGGTGAAGGTTGAAACGTATTTTCGTCTTCACCAAGAATTCTCCCACTCGAATGAGGTAATCCTTTCTGATCATAAATCTCAAATAGAGATAAGTCCTGACTTATCTCGCCCTGTCTTGGAAACTCATTTTCCAAGAAAGTAACATCCCTCGACTCAAATTCAATCAGTCCTCCATTGTCTTCCTGACCAATGAAAACATAACCTTTGGAGTTTTCTGCGTATCGTATAAAGATACATTTCCTCCCTCTTGGCCCAAGTTTGCCATACTTATGGGAGGAAATATGTGCGTAGGATGCACACCCCCAAGGTTTTAATATGCTTAATTCATGAGACCTTTGGTTCCACAACTCATAAAGAGTGGAGCTAACTGATTTCGAGGGTACGCGATTCAAGATGAAAGTAGCCGTCAATAATGCATCACCCCAAAAGGTGATTGGCAAGTTAGCTTGCGCCATCATTGAACGGACCATTTCCATCAAAGTCCTATTCCTCCTTTCAACAACACCATTGTGTTGAGGAGTATAAGGCATAGTTACCTGATGAACTATGCCCTTTTCATCACAAAGTTCCTTAAAACTTGCTGATTGATATTCATCGCCTCTATCGGTTCGCAAGACCTTAATCTTGTGATCTAATTGATTTTCCACTAAACTCATATAGTTTTTAAAGCAGGTTAATGCTTCACTTTTGTGGGATATCAAATAGATATGTCCGTATCGGGTGAAGTCATCAATAAAAGTGATGAAGTAGGACTTCCCGCGTCTTGTCTTGACATTCATCGGACCACATATGTCCGAATGGATTAGCTGTAATGGAATTTCGGCCCTTGTGCCGGTTCCAAATGGCTTGCGACAAGTTTTCCCTACAAGGCTATGTTCGCAAGTCGACATTTCGACCTTTGAAACATTGGATAGAAGGCCACGTTTGGCAAGTCTATCCATACGTGTTGGTCCAATGTGACCAAGCCTTGCGTGCCAACAAATTACATCATATTCATAAATCGAAGAATTTGTAACAAGGAAATTTTCATTAAAATTCGAGGAATTGTACATCGTATTTAATACAATGAATCCTTTGAAAACATACCCAGAACCAATTACAGAATTATTACAAGACAAATCCACATTACAATCATGAAAGAACCAACTATAACCAAGACCCATTAATACAACCACAGATATAATATTCCTTCGAATATCTGGAGCGAAGAGGACATCATGAAGTAAGATAGTGCGGCCGTTGTCCAAGACGAGCTTGCACGTCCCAACGCCTTTCACTTCAACACGTGTGTACATATATACACTTCGTTCCTTGGGGTATCCGGTGATACTCCATGAAGGATCGTCTGTCCCTTTCTATGTGGTCGGTGGCATCTGAATCAATTATCCAAAAAGGATTAGATTCTACAAGAAATATTGAACTAGAAACACATATGTAACTAGTATTATTACAAGTTACCTTGTCACCTCCATCCGTACATGAACGGGCATAGTGACCTAACTTGTTGCACTTGAAGCACTTGATCCTCTTCAAGTCTTTCTTCTTGTGCCATTTCTTGTTCCCACGCTTCTGTTTGGGTTTCTTGGTAGACACTGGTTGCTTTTGCTGGTCATGAGCAAACTTCGAGTGATGTTTATGTTTCTTTCCTTCGTGTGAGGAACTAGCAACCATGTGCACTTCTGCACTTGGCTTGGCAGCCGCAAGCTGCTCTTCCTCTAACTCGAGGTGCTTAGAAACATCGCTGAAATTCTTGATGCTCTCATTATGAGTGAGATGCATCTTCATTTGTTCCCATTCGATTGGTAGGGAACGTATGACCGCTTGGATTTATTGCTCATTAGTGAGCACATGACCTGCATCCTTTAACTCTGAAATAAGATTCGCTATGTGTCGTAGATGCATTCCCATGGAATGATCTCGACGCTTTTTGTACGAATCGAATCTTATAGTTAAAGAGCGAAGTTTGGTCACCGAGGTGCCACCAAACTTCTCCTCTAGCTTGGACCATATGTCCATAGTTAGGTCATATTCTCGGAAGTTCCGTATTATGTCGTCTGCCATACTTGACAGCAACATAATGCGAGCAATTTTGTTCTTCCGAGACCAAGCATCGAAATCTTCCTTGTCTCTTCTGTGTTGGGCCGTAGTGCCTAACTCAGGTTCAATCATTATGTTCTTCAAAGTTTCGAGCACGTCTTGCTCCTCTAGAACATATTGTATCTTCATGGACCATAGTTTGTAATTATCTCCGTTGAGTTTTTCACCTATGTTTAACTCAGCGACGATGTTCTTAGCAGCGGAAGACATTTCAGTTTTAAAATGCTGCAAAAGACATAAAACAAGTTTGATAAAAAACATTGCATAAAGTTTTCATTTGATACGTTACTTTCGAAAAATATTGAAGATGTTGCTCTAGAATCAGAAAGGTCTCTACGATTCCAATCACCATCTAGAACAACTTTCAATATTTCCCCATCACTTTATCAAACAGTAGTACTCTTATAGTACTTGCAGCGGAAAAGCGTTTTTGAAAAAGCGTATTTTGCAAACGTATTTTACAGCGGGAGGTAGTGGTCTTCCCTGGCCATTGCCGGGGTCGAGCGTGGCCGTGCCAGGGCCGGATTCCCCCAAGTAGGGGGTTTTGCCGTATGCAACTGCCGCCGGTCCCGTATGGGTCGGCCATGCAGACCCCCCATCCCTTTGGGGTTGTTGCCGAGGCCAGGGCGCCTTTGCCCTGGCCGGCCGGTCGGCCGGCTGGCCCTGGCCGATGCCAGGGCCGGCCTTGGCCTTGGCAGAGGCCAGGGCTGGCCTCTGCCCCCAGGCAGAGGCCCTGGCCGGCCCTCTGCCAGGGTCGGCCAGGCCCTGGCCAATGCCAGGGCCGGCGCCCTGGCCTAGGCCAGGGCGCCTTGGCCCTAGCCGGCCAGGGCCGGCCACGTCCATGGCAGAGGCCAGGCCCTGCGGCCCTGGCCTCTGCCAGGGCCGACCATGGCCCTGGCAGAGAGGCCAGGGCCGGCCAGGCCCTGCCGATGCCAGGGCCGACCATGGCCTTGGCCGACCGGCCTTCCCTTGGCCGGCCAGCCTTCCCTTCTTGGAGTCCTTCCCCCCTTTCGGGGGGTGTGCTTGGTTGTCATTGGCCAAAGCCAACCCCTTCCCCCAATGAGGAGGGGGGTGCATAGCCACCATTACCCACATGGCCATGGTGATCATGCACCAAAGAGATCTTCTTCTCCGATGAGAAGTTTTATAACCACATTCTTCTACGATGAGACACCCGTTCATCGAGAAAGTGGTTATGCTTTATGGCAGTGTGCCAAAAAAATAACACACCTTCAAGACCGCAAACTTCACGCTCTTCATGAAGAGAGTTCACATTTCCTATTGAATGGAGACTCAGCATCCATGAGGAGTGCGAGTTTGGCGAGATGAACGGTCAGTTCTTCCCGTCACGGAGAGTTCTTGCCATATCCATAATGGCAAAAGACCCTAACGTGAAAAGAACAACTTTTGGTGTTCTCTTCGTCACGATGCGCTCCTACCATATCCATAATGGAAGGAAACTCATTCGTGAAAGATACAACACTTCATTCATCGGTGAGACCGGAGCGAACCCGTATGGCTCTGATACCAATGTAGGATCCCATCATGCGATGATGGAGGATCAAAAGAGAACTTACGTTAGCGTACGCTGCGCTGTAGTCTCTGAACTTTGCCCTTGGATTCACCGCAACGTTTGGTACTTCGTCACAGAGGATCGAAGCAGCGTTTCACCGTCTAAATCTCTACTTGGATGAAGAAATTTAATGGAAGGGAGAAGAGGAAAGAAGGTTGCCTTATGCAAACTTATGGCATGAAGGATTAGCCTTAAAAGCCTTACCCTTGGGTCCTATTTATAGGCTTTAGGGGTAGTTATTGTAGGAAATAACTACATATAAGCTTATTCGCTTATATTAACACCCTTGCTTATCCTCTTCTTCATGCACTTATCAAGTGCCTTTATGCACTTATAAAGTGACTTTTTCCACTTATCGAGTGGTCCTTTTCACAGATGAAAAGGTTCCCTTCGCACATGCTTTCATGTACGCGACATCCGAGGTCCATAGACCCTCATACATCCCCTCATGGGTGTATACATGTCGTCCATATCCAACAGTGAATACATATGTACCCTTGCATATATAATGTGAGTGTGTAATAGAATGTTGATATACTATACATGTATACTATCAGGACTATTTGCTATAGTGGTATATACAGTGTATATATTTTTGTGTGCAAATGATCATATATAATTGTATGTATAGTTATAAGTGTTTATACTTATGTGCTTAAGTGATATATTTGCGTATGTGACACGTGTTCATATTTCACCTTTTGCACATGCTCTTTATCGTGTTTTCATATGCATTTCATCTCATTTCATGTTGTATATATCACATTTTGGTTCATATTGACTATTGGGTGTATTGTTTGTATTTCAGGTAAATGTCGGCGTTTCGAAGTCTTCTGGAGTCGACCTTGCATGTCGGGACCAAAGCGCGCGTATATGGCAAAGATCTGATGGCCAAATATGAGGATTTGAAGTTTTGGAGGTTCAACCGACCGGGTGGAAAAATCCCAACCGATCGGTTCGTGCACATGTTTCAGACCCAAGGAGAAACAAGGATGAGGTAGTATGGTTACCCACTGGATATGTAGTGCATCATATCAGTGTGTATAAGTATTGGTATATGACTATCTGCTATAAGTATATCAATATTTGGATGTACATACTTACATATGTATGTTAGTAAGGTTGTATGCATATTGGATGTGATGTATATAGTAGTATGTATATCTATAAATAGATGTATACTTGGTTTATACTTAGATGTATCTAGATATATATATGTGTGTGTATATATGTATAAGTATACTAGCCCTATGACTTATGACTACTGTGTGTTTAAATATCATGTGAGCATATAATATAGAATTATAAGGAGTGTGTGAGATTACATATGTTGATGTACTAGTCATAACCCGTGCCCGCGGGCACGGTTCAGTTAAGATTTTCCCCCGCGAAATCTTTGTTCTCCAAAAAATTCTTTTGGAACAAATTAGCGTAAAATATTTAGCGACACAGGCCCCCTATTTTATAGAATAGATGTATGTATATGTGTGTATGTATATGTATGTATGTATGTATGTATATGTACAGTCATAACCCGTGCACTAAGGGCACGGTTCATTAAAAATATTCCCCATTAAAATCTTAAATTTCGTAATTTTAATGTGCAACAATATGTAAAGCACAATAACACTTATTAGTTCTCCAAAAATTTTAGGACCCCTCAAAATTTAGTTTACACCAGAGAATTTAGTTTACACCAGAGAATTTAGTTCATCGCAAAAAATATATTTTTCCAAAATTTAATTTCCTCCAGATTCAGTTCCCGCTGTCAAATGTGCCCATAGAAGAGAGAGTTTTAGAGTGATGGATGTAAATCATAGGATGGGATGGCCACCCCACTTGGTGTGCTCCATCGTGCAACCAGTGTGCCCCCTCTTACTCTAGATTTTCCCCCAAGTTTTCCCCAAGTGTGTGCAGAGAGAGAGAGAGAGAGAGAGAGAGAGAGAGAGAGAGAGAGAGAGAGAGAGAGAGAGACTAAGTAGAGAGAGACTTTAATGCATTTGTAAGTATCCACTCCCTCAATATTTCCACAAATTTCCATTAATGCATTGGTCATTGATTTGTAACGTGATGCTACATTTATGAGGGGCAAGGCAATTCACTCTTTTTCTTGAGAGAGAGAGAGAAGAGATTTAAAACTGCATTGTTACATGAGATTTTTTTCGTTGAAGTGATAAACTGAGGGTTTAAAATTTTTCATAAATTTAAAAATATATTGAACATTGAGAGGAAGGGCGTTGATAGATAAGACACTTTTTTAGCCTTGTGGAGAGGACAATTTTTTAGCCTTGTGGCTTATGTGCTGCATTTATGGCCAAGTAAAAATGATTTAAGAGGCTTTATTTTTCATGATGTAGTTATAATTAATTAATAATGTTAAAATCTACAAAATAAACACCAAAAAATTAGAATCTACAAAATGAAACACCAATCAATTAACATTTTAATTAAGCATTAAAACATGATAAACTGAAACCAACGACATCCCAAGTGAGTACTCATTTGTTACAACAACAATATTTAATCCAAATGAAAGACCAATCAACTCTTGTATTGAGCATTAAAAGATGGCAAACTGGAACCAATATTAACACAGTTCATGTGACTCATTTGTAATAACAATAATAATATTCACAACCTGAGAACAAAAAATAATCCACACGCTTAAAATTGCAAATGGCAAATTGCAATAATAATGGTCCCATCAACCTACACAACCAAGCAGGTGGCCTAGAATGTTAGCAAACTTGAAAATCATCACTCCCACCTCTACTGCTCTTTTCTATAACAGCCATGTCAAACATAGGTAGGCGTCGGTCATTCGATGTTGCATCATCAAATTACGTGATTGCAGGGGTGCCGGCACTTGATATATACTTAAAATCAAGAATGGTAAGGAAAAATAAGAACTACGAATCATATCCATGTAATTCATTTGCTTTCATTCACTAAAACTTCTTGACAAATGTTGTGTATTGATGCGTTTTTCCCACAATCCTGCATAAGCATAAGAACAATGTTCAGAGTCATTCCAGATCGAAAAATATACTGCTAGCATCAAGCTATCGACAGATGATTATCAAAAAGGTAGAAAGATATAGATTAAAATTCTGTAGATTAATGAGAGATAAATTTCTCAATGAACCTAAACATTATTTACCTTTCTTACTGAAGCATAAGAATCACCAATGGTGGATTGTTTCTGTGGTCTTCCTCTGTCGCTTTCTCAATGCACTCAAACATATGATTCACGTTTTAAATACAATGTCAAGGAAAAAAACCCCTCTAAAATCACAATGAAGATATTTTTCACCCCAAGCTTTAGCATATGAGAAACTGTGTGGTTCCTGTTATAAGTACATGCTCTTCTTGTATCTCAAGCTATTTCTTACAACACTTGCAGTTTTAAGCTTCTTGTGTTCTCTAGAAACTTTTTCAGTGAAGAAGAGATTATGTTGAGACACATGTTCCCATTCATAGAATATTTTGAGAGCTCTTCATCTGCTACCTGTTGATTAGGAAGCAAAGCTAAGCCTTGCATGTCTGCAAAGGAGTGAATACAAAGCAAATGTCCCTTCTACACAACATTTCAGATACATATGACTATCTAAGTGCCATAGGGATGTATTCCAAGCAGGAAAACACATTGGACTCACCTTCACTATTGTCATTAGCACTCAACACTATGAAGAAATATTTTAGGATATGGATCAAATGAAGCGTCAAAACATCTTGCAACTGCACATAAAAAAAATTATTAAGGAAAATTTTTGGGCAAATCTTGTAGGACATATAAACGTTAATATTTTTTTAAAAAAATTCATCAAAAAGATTCAAATTAATAAACAAAACAGTAATTTCCCCAAAAAAGAACAATATGCAGCTCATCTCTAATTCCAAAATATTTCAACATCAATTTCATTTTCAATGTGAGGTTAATAAACTTCGGATGCAATTTATGTGCCGACTAAAATGTGCGAACATGTCAAGAATATGGGACCAAAAGCTATTACTAATCAAAAGCTATTACTGAGCAGTTCAACATGGAGGTCAATATGTAGTTCTTGTGACTGCTTGAATGGTTGTTCACCTTCTTCATCCACTCCAATCAAAAGCTATTACTAATGCAGTTCATGTGCCTACTTGAGTGCGGAGCTATTGCTGTAGACTTGGAGTGAACACATAAACAGGTCCTTCCTACCTAAAAGTATGGATATTGGATAATAATGGATGTAACTATTGAAACTCATTTTAACATGTTTGTTTGAAATTATTGGGAGGGGGGATCCAGAGTTCATATGTAATCTTATTTGGAACCAAAAAATATTATCAAAGGTAAAACAAACACGCCATTGTCAACAAATGAATCTTTGGCATAATCGATAGGCTGTAAAAATTTCAACTGTACATTTGACTAAGTGATAAGTTATATGGGGAAAAATCCAAGACAAAGCAAACAAAAAAAGCACCGGCCACTATGCTAATTCTGTAACTTTCCTGCAGCCTAATAGCACCAAATTGATTGATAATATACATGGAAATGTAATCAAAGGGAAAGAAAAGAAATGATGTTGTATATGTAGCGAAATTTTTTTTACAAAAAAACATGCATAACTACAATGTCCATCGTCCATCGTAATGTAACTCCAACATTACTGTATAATTTGTTTTAATTCATATTTGCACACTTTTTACCACCAAAAAGTAGCAGTTTTAGTTCATCTAGATATTGAAGTGATAAATTGATGCGTTTTGGTTATGAGATTCAAATTGACCGAAGGTGTGTGTTGTTAGTTATTTAAGTATTGAAATTCGGGAGACTAAGGTGGATGCTTTTGGTTTGGTTTACTGATTAAAGGAATGAATTTTAATAATTTTTTATTTCATTCACATGAGCTATTAGATTGATTTCCAATAGGAGATATTGGTTGATTTCCAGTGTGCTGGATTCATCTAAACTAAACTATAGAAAATGGAAATTTGTTTTTTGTCTGCAGATATAATTTCATCATTGTGGTAAAATCTTTTATTGTTGCATAGTTATAATAGAATCTTCAAATTCTTCCAGAATTGCATAAGCATTAAAGAAACCAATTTGCTTAAAGTGTTGTATGGTCTTCTTAAATCTAAAATCGTGAAAAAGTGTCTGTTTCATAAAGAAAATTTGTGATAAAATGATGGAAATCTAATGGGTTATGTTGCATGTTTAAAGATTTTAAATTTCCATATATTATAGATTCTACTGTCTTCTTCATAACAACTTATCGGTTTCATTCAATTGCATAATTTTTTAGATTACAGAGAATAAAAGATCCCTTTGTACCGACGCTGGTTTTCCCCCAATCTATTGATTGGAAAAGTCTTTAGTCATTCTCTTCACTCCGTGGCAATTAATAAGCCACAGAGCCATATGAACATCTAACTCCAACATTTTTTTCCAAATCAAAAAAACTGATATGAAATGACGAAGTGCAATCTTAACTTCATGAATCAACCTAAACTACCATGAATTAAAACAAATTATACACTAAAGCACTCATATGCTAAGAGATTAGCAATTGCTCTTCAGTAATGAAGCTAATTTGATGTGTGGTGGTGAAGTCAATGAGGAATGAAGTGCAGAGGGCAGAACAAAATAAAGAAGGCATCAAAAAATAGCAGCAGGTGATGATTTTGTGCAGGCTTAATTATTAAGGATTTTCATATTTAGTGTGGCAGTTGCAGTTATTATTATAAAGTTAAAAGAATTTTAGTATCAAGTCAAGAGTGAATAACATATTATAAAAATCATTTGTTATTAGGGAGATATCTATGATCAACGTATGATTTGTGCTAGTGGATTTTAAAACTGCAAACACTCATACAGAGGGAAATGCATGCATGCATATCTATCATTTTACGACACAACACAGAAACAAAATGTTCTTTCCTCTAAAAATAACATTTGACCTCTTTGTTAAAAATTGCCTAAATATATAGAGTTATTAGTTAACTTCTTTACAATATAGTTAAATAAACCTTTGATAGAAATCAAGAAAAAAGTTTTCAGACTAACCCCATCACTTAAAAAAGTTATCGCCGGTGCCTTCGCCCTTTGCCCTCGTTCGCCCTCTGCCCTCGTTCGCCCTCGTTTGCCATCTGTCCTTTGCCCATCGTAGATGCCCCTTGTCCGCCCTTGCCAGCATCTTTTAGAGAGAGAGAGAGGGAGCATCCCTTTTTAACAGAGAGAGTTACCACAACCCCATATTCACAAAAGATTTGGCTTTGTTAGACATATTCACGAAATATTTAAAAGATTAACCTAACATTTATAATATAACTACATACAGTTAAGAATTTTTAACTAAACATTCAGGTCTGAAGAATCACATGCTCGAATATAGTACACGTTAACCCATGCATGTATGAAGTGAGAACCAAAAGTTATCGCTGGTTCTTTTCTGAGTTTATTAATGAACCACTTCAAAATTCAGCCAGATTAAAAAAGGAATTAATAGTGTAATGCAAAAACAATTTTTCATTTACCTTTATTAGTGGTGCTTAAAATAACCAACGTATGTTGGTTTCTTTGTCTTTTCCATGCGACTTTTTGATTCATCCAAGCTTTGTTTCACTCCCACATTAGTCTTAATCATTTTCGATTGAAAAAACATTAATTTCATTAGATTGTCCATTCTCTTTTGAAAAACCCCAATAAAGGTGATCTTTGATGCATGTTACCTTTCGCTCCTTGGAAACAACAGTCTTCGGCCTTCCTCTTCCTCTTTTGGGTTGATCTGTTTCTTCCTCGTGGCCCCAGCTATTTTCTGTGAAAAATTAATAATGATAATAATAAATTATTCTGTCACTCATTCAATTCTAATATGAAGGGAAAATAAAGACATAAAGGAGTAATTTTTACAACTCCATTTTCTTTCTCTTTGAGGGCAGAATCAGTAATTTTCTTCCCAGGCATTCCCCTAACGCGAAAAATGTGATCTTGATGCATGTTACCTTTCGCTTCTTAGAAGCAGCTGTCTTCGGACTTCCTCTTCCTCTTTTGGGTTGATTGTAGATATGGGCTTCTTCCTCCTTGTCCTCGGCTATTTTTTGGGTATGCAATCACTCAATATAGTCTATTATGAAGAGGAAAAACAAATACATAAAGGATTTTTAAAACTCCATTATCTTTCTTTTTAGGTGCAGAACCAATAGTTCTCTTATTAGCCTTCCACTGTCTCTATTAGGCTTTGATACATCCTTCAAATATCATAGATAAATTGATTACTAATCGATGACCATGGCACCATAATCGTTTAAAAAGATCTTCTTTTATTAAAAATATACAAAATAAAGAAAATTACCATAGACTTATCTTCGCCCTTCTGCTTATGCTTTTGGAGAGGGAAAGAGCCAAATCCACGGCTAAACTCAACTGCTCTTGGAGTGGGAAAGAGCTGATTCCACCGTTTCTCTTTGGTGAAAAATCCGGCATTTGCATTTATCACCCAATTCTGCATCAGATGAACAATAGGTTAATTGAGGTTACAACAGAGGAAGAGTTAAAAAAAGCATTTATCACCAGTGGATCTAGTATAAAATTGGCATTTAGTGTCATAGCATAAAACCTCTGATAACATAATGCCGGTTTTATGCTAATTTGCTAATTAAAACCCCAGCATTTAGCACCAGCATTTATAAGCCCTTGCATAAAACCTGCATTTAGCACTTGCATTTTTGGAAGGATGGCATAAAACTGGGATTTATGTGGTTGAGAGAGGAAGAATTCAGATATAACATGCAGTTATTTCTTTCATTTTTTAGAGGAACCAAAAAACCTATTTTGTGATTACAATGTATCATGCGTTGCATTTTTTGAGAGAGAAGTTGTTTTGCCCCAGTATGAGAAATTTATTTTGAAAAGTGGGGGTTTTAATTTCCCATCCAAAATTTGGTTCCCACTCAAAATTTTGTGAATTTGTGTGTTTTCCCACCAAGATTTTGTGTGGTTTAAATTTTGAACGGTTCAAAAACTTTTCCCACCAAAATTGTCAATACTTTTCTGGGCTTTGGAGTAACAACCAAGATTTCATTTTTCCACTCTTGTTGTCGCTGCTTCTCGTCATTATCTTCCATTTTTTGATTATTTTCTTCCTCTACTTTTTGGATTAGTTCATATTTAGAGAGGGATTGAGTTATTTTGTATAATGCAAGTGAATAATTATTATTTATAAATGTATCAAGTTCTAATTACAAATTTATCAAGTGAATAATTCTTGTTCAAATTTTGGACAGTAATGGAACTTAGTGAATGTGACAAAAATAAGGCAATACCCATTGACTAATTACCCAATCCTAGTAGAAAATTCAGTGCTCACAACATTAAGCTTAAAATCCATCAAACAAAAGAAGATTTAATATAACTTCATATATTGCATCATTTTAAGAAGGTTGAAGTAAAAAAATAAAAAAAATCAATTTTATAGTATCAATACACAAAAAGAAATCACTGAGCATTAGAACAATAACATGTCATGCATTCAGATCTATCAATGAGCCAAAGACCATTAAGCAGCATCGCTGCTAATGTTTTGACACAGATTTGGATGACTCTTGCTTTCAGCTGAAAAACTCTGATATTTGGCAAACAACATGGTAGAGATATTAACATAAAAACATAAAACATAAACTAAGGTAACCAATGAGTAACAAAAAGCACATGCAAATGTCTAAGTAAATTTCATTTTAGCAGTAGTGAAAGGCAAAAACATATTTCTCTAAAGTTAAAAGCACAGAAACAAAATAATATCTAGACTCAATTTGAAGACTCAAATGGTACTTGTAATGATGTTGAATGTCAGAGTTATTTTATGAAACCTATGTATCTTTACTGGTGTCATATTGTCCATGGATCACATATGCATACACCCATATATGCTGGGAGTATGATGAATGTATGATGCAAAAGAGAGATTTATTTACAGAGCTAAACTGATTGGTGAATTGGATGAATGATCCATCCATTTTCTTGTTAACCATACACATCTGAACAATCGAGAGACATTTTGCATGCTTCCCATATACACATCATGTTGTCAGAAATGAACACACAAGCTATTTTTAAACTCCAGTAATTCTTTGTTTTGCTTAAATGTGTATTCTGTATGTTATATGCATTTCGAGGTGCTTGACCAAAAGAAAATTCTTCAGACTGGTTGGAGATCCAGTCTCGTACCAGTGAAATTTCCCAACAGCTTGTGACCTTTATGTTGTGAGGATCCAACACTTCATAATCCCACAGATTCCAAAAGGAATAGGGTGTATGGTATTCTAATCCCCCAATAATCCAAGCTTTTCAGAATCACCCTTTTGGTTCTCATCTCAGTAAATATGCCATTAGAACTCATATTTTAGCTAGTAAATTAATGCATTCACTTGAACAATTGTTAAAATTCATTGCATTAATAAAATACAGTACAAATACACACACTGGTTTTAAAATTATCTACACATTTAAAAAAAATTAAAATGTTTGGTAGGGTGATTTGGTTGGACGTGCTCCAGCGACTGTTTGTATAACAACGGAAGAAACACATAGTCTGGTTTCTATGGTTTCTATTTCTGTCCACGGGAAAAAAAAGAATACACACAGAAAGGGAAAAAACAAAGAAAACTGCACCATGCTCAGTTTGGTAAATTTTTGCGTCCAAAATTTTCATGATAGAAATATTTTGTGCATTCCTAAAAAGTAAAAAAAATACTGTAACTTATTTGCATGTATGTCTAGAAATATCACATTCACTGCAAATAGGAGAGAAGTAGTAGTCGGGTCAAGAAACATGTCGGCCACCCATCTCATAATTTTGTTTCTCATGGATCCCCTGGACACTATAACACTCCATCAATTGCCAAACTATCACCCCAGTATTTCAAAACTGTCACCCCAAAAAACACATGCCATCATTACAATTGAAGGGGAAAATGTATAATTTATGCCCAAACCCAAATTGAACAGAACAATCACACCAAAACCTACTCCCAACAAAAGTTGCTTAAAGTCCCTATTATGGCCCAAGAAAAACCATCATACCTTGATTAAGAGGCCTATGACAAAATGAAAGAACTTGAATGAACGGCACATGTGTTTGCCTCTCGGCCATTAATTCTGCAACATATATACAAACACATAACAAAAATTTAACAAGGGGAATCAATATCACATTTTCCCTAATACCCCACAACAAAAGAACACAAATCTTTAAAACGCATGTAAAAATTTTGGTTGAAAAAGATTGTGAACCCAAAAAAATTGTATACCTCTCTCTATCAGATGTGGAGATGATGGAATGATGGTAGGAAGAGGAGTGGACTCCCGAGGGTGTGTGCAGCAACTAAGCAGCATGTGGCATCCTTTTGATTAAAAATATCACTATTCAGAAAACAAAAATATTAAATATATTTAAAAAAATTCATGTGTACCAACATCACCTTGTTACTCCTATGTAGATTGAAGCCCCTCGAGATAATCCACTGCCTTTCCTGCAAGCACGATCAGAAATCATCACGAAACAAAGCCAATCAAAAAGGGTGCATGCAAAAACTATGGAAGAGGCTGTAGATTGAATTCACCTTTGCAAATGAGCAGCATACTCCTGCCTTTTCATGTTCTTCATTTCTTCGAGTTCGTCGTGATAATTCTCCAGCTGCAAGAGTACTATTGAGCTCAAGAAGGCATGTATCACTTCAACAGTTCAAGAAAACATACCACCAGAGTAATATTGAGATCTAAAAGATCATACATGGAAGTTGATGTGAGTTGAAGACCTCTAATACTTGAGTGCAGCCAGATCATAAGCTCTTGCCGCCTTCTTTACCATATCATAACCCCTATTTTAATGGCATGCCCCCATTTTAATGCATTTAATTAAAAAATTAGATTTTTTGTCAAGTTTTCGCATTACACGGCTAAATTCCCAAAATAAACAAACATGGCTATGATTTTTTCAAAAAATGGAAACAAAATTAAGAAGATCATATGCTTCTAAATTTAACAAATTTAATAGGATATTACATTTTCAATGATCAAGCTAAATCATTAAATCATTATGGAAACAAAAGCGTACATGGGAACTGAATTATTGAAAACAACAAATTCAACATTCAAGCTAGAACAATCAAGACACCATCCTACAGAGACACCATCATTGGTATCAGCCACCTGCTTCTTCTTCAATTTCCTCTCCAAACTTGTTAACTAATATCATTGTCTCTTAAAAATGCAAGTTTACAGTTCATTCTCTCTCAAGCTTTGACAGAATTAAAAAATGAGAACAAAATTTAAAAAACACGTATGCCCGCAAATTTTAACAGAATACAAACACTGTGTTAACTAATATCAAGTTAACCAATCATCCAAACTTAAATATTAATAGGATATTTACTCATTTGAATGCAAAAACTGTGTTATGAAAGTTATATTTACTCTTTTGAATGCAAACATTGTGTTAACTGTACATTTTATATTTACTCTTTTGAATGCAATCATCCAAACTGTGTTATGAAAGTTGATGTGAGTTATATTTACTCTTTTGAAATTCTAGAGTTACATGCATTGCAGCAACAATTTCAATCCCATAACCATGCATCAACAAACATCTCATCAAACAAATAAACTTCAGATCACCAATGATTCATTTTCATGGTGAACTTTCAAGAATTTCATGGCAAATGAAATAAAATTTTCAATTTCAATTGAAAATACGGCAGGAGATCGTAATTTCACACATCATCAAAGATTGAACTCCCAAAACATCCAATTACACAGTAAGCAACAACATAAGATTATAGAGGGAGAGAACTTAAAGAGAAAAACTGAGTATCAAGCTTCTTCATCCTATCTTCTTCTTCTTCAAATGGCCAAAAGCAAATAGAGCCATTGCCCAAATCATGAATCCAAAAAAAGTGTCAAAAGATAAATTTAAAAATTAACAAAAAGTTGACAAAGTTAAGATTTTGACAATATGGAGTATCCATGAGACTCAAAGATCACCAAATTTTAAAGAGACCACCAACAGTTACACACATTTGCTCCTTTGATTCATACTCATCCATGAACATGGAAATGATTTATTTAAAACTAACAAAAAGTTGATAGATTTAAGAATTTATTGGAATGTATTGATATCAACTAACCAAACTTGGGACTCCCATTTCCCAGGAAACCTGAAAAAAGTCACTCCATTGTACTGCAAGCTCCTAGACCTCGTCTGCTACCGGCTCATCTTTGTTTGTTGGAAAATCCAAAGCTCATTGTTGTTCTATGTACTCCACTGTACTGCAACCTGATTTTCTTTGTAAAATAGAAATATATGATTGTATCTGCACTTTTCACTTCTATAAAAATGTCCAATTTAACAAATGTGCATTTTTACAGCATATACCTTGTTGGGATGGATTTGCTCGAAGTGGTAAAGAACATGACTAATCCTTTTATAACTATCAGCTGGATGATGCTTGAGCGGCGACAATGGCAACGAAGAAGCAAACCCCTCGGCGGTCAATTGGATGTCGACGATGAGTTGGATGAGCGGCGGTCAGTTGGATGATTGGCGGTGGAAGGTGTCCCGGGGACAGATAGTGTTATAACCCGTAGCACAAATAAAAGCTATCAGCTTGTCCAGTTTTAGTTGGAATATAATCATAAGTTATGTTAGCGGCATTACGCCTAATTCAGAAAATAAATGAAATAAATTGAATTTCACATACATTACTCTTATGATATCTCAAACAAATAGCCATGACAGGGGGATATGACTTCAGTTTGATGGTATCACTTTTTCATGGTAGAATAATAGCTACAACAGGCCAAAATCAAAAATCAAGAATATCGCTTGCTATGGTTCAGTTTGATGAATCTATGTAACAGAGCATATTAATATGATTTAGATGAAAGTAGCTATAAAATGGATTTTTTATAGTGATCCATTTTTTTCCCAACTGCTTTTATTATCTCGCCCTTTCTTTAAATCCTTGCCTCTCCCATTTCTATGTTTTTCATTATCCTGTCATAATCTAAAACTAAACAAAAAGAGATCAATTTGTGCAAAGTCCGATACCACCCATATGAACAATATGAATATTAAGTACATAGATGAAAATTCTGCTAAAATAAGTAGTTACCATTTGAAGAAACTGATAATTAAACTTTAATGCTAATTAAAACTGATAATTTTAAAACTATCTATATCAAACAATTTAGAAAAAAACAAAAATTTAATGCTAATTAAAACTAAGGGAACTTTGCATACCTCATTCCATCATCAAGAGCTCAAAAGATCCCACCTCGACCAAAAGTATTGCACTCATTTGCAAATCATGTTCCAGAAAAAGGCTGGAAATAAATCTTGGGGTTAGGTTTGGTTATTACCCAAAAAGCACAATACAGAAGAAAGCATCATCCATCAACACCTTTGAATGGCCTCCGATCAAGATCCGGCTTTGAATGGCCTCTCTGATTATGTATCTCCCTTCGGATGTCCTTGTCGAGCCAGGATTCGGCATCATCCATCATGGCAGGGCTCAGCCTCACCATCAAGAGATCTCCCTCTCCGACCATCGCCTCCGCCTCTGCCTCGCTCATCCCTCCCATCTCGAGCACCCCGGTGTTCCTCCTCAGGCTCTCCGCCATGATCTTCCCCCCTCTTAGAATGGTCGTAAGGAAGAAGGGGCTGAGGCAGAGAGATGAGTTTTCCCCCCCAAATTTCGAGCTCCCCCCAGGTTCCCCCCCAAAAATTTCGAGCTCCCCCAAAATTCGGGATGAATTTTGTGAGTTCTCTGCTTAGTTCAAATTTGTTGTCTCACGTGCATTCTCACGTGCATTCTTGATGACTGGGATGTTTTTGATGACTGGGACAAACAAATTTATGACCAGACTTATGACTGGGACAAAATTCAAAAAAGGTTATGTTTTATAGAATAGATGTATCTAGGTATACCTATATGTGTGACCATGTAGTAACATATATCCTTGGGCATATACTTGTGTGTATCTATATGTAGGTGTATACATATTGGGTAAAGTACGTGTATAGATATTGGTGTGTATATTGATGCCTTGAGTGTATCTACATATTTCTACTTATGGCTATGTATGTCATTGATACATGCGTCCATATGTATAGGTGTACTAGCATGTGTGTAAATATTAGTGTGTGTATATATGTGAGTGTTCTCATGTCCATATTAATATATGTGTTAGTACATGTATGTATATGGATGAACGTGAAATGTATAGTACTATGTACGTATTGTGATGATTTGTCTGTATGTATACCTATGGATAGGAATCTGTACATATATGTGTATGATCTATGGTATATGGCATGTATACATGGATGTGTAGTGTATACATATATCATTGTTTGTATTTCATAGATGGGGATACCCTTAGACTTAATCAACCTCCGATTAGACTCTTAGTTTTAGAAAGTCCGAGGGCGGACTTTGTTTTAAGGTGGGTAGAATGTAATATCCCGTGTTCATAAATATGAGTATGATATACGTATTATTGGACGTATTCAAGTGTATTAATATTGTGGGTATTTTCTATAATTTTCTTTAACTTTTATAAAGCCAAAACTATTTGTATTAAAAAGAATGAGGTATTGAAGTGAAATACATGGTATATGTATGTGGGTTAGGTATTAAAGAGTGTATCTCCTTTTTATCAAAAATTAGAAAACCCAAATTTTGTGAGCATGCCACCTTAGCCCTTAGGTGTCTCCCTCTTAGTCATTTGCAACCTAAATATGCCACCTAACCCCCCAATTGGCACCACCCTAATTCTTACCATGATGATTAGGCTTTAGATGAAAATTTAAAGGAGAAAAGAAAAAACAAAAGAGCAAAGAAAGAAAAAGGAAAAAAGAGAAAGAAAACTAAACTTTTTTCATCATCCTCCTCTTCCACCATGGCCAAACCAACCACCTCTTGTTCTTGGTGTTTGGAGCTTGAAGGAGAAGAAGCTAGTGGAATGAAGGAAGCCTAGGAGAAGACGGGCCAAAGCTTAAGGATTTTAGAGGAAGGACATCTAAGGTAGGAAATCTATCACCCTAGCTAGGTACCAATCTTAGAATTGTGTAGGAATGATGAAGCATGTCTAGTTCTCCATTTTGATGTTGCTGGAATTCATGACAGATTTACATTCTCATTTATTTGCTTACTACTCCAAATCTCGAGCTGATATTTCTTTGGAATTTTTATGGCATAAGTATTAGACTTTTATCTACAACTTCCATGTTAAGAACTTTTAATAATTCGGATTGAAATTAGGGTTAAAAATTCCATCTTTGCAACATGTCTGCTTTTCATTTAGTTTGTGCACAGTTTGGGGGAATTGATCTCAGTCCCTGCACATACAATAGAAATTAGTCTTCTTGGTCTCATTGTAAAGTTAACAAATTTTTCTACAACTTCTTATCAGTGCAAGTTTTTCGAAATTCTGACTGCAACATGTCCTAAATTAGCAATCTTTACTGCCTTCAGAATCTGTCTGAAAAATAGATTCGACAGGTCTTACCAAACAATTCACCATAAATCAACTATATTATATTTCTACAGGATATTTTATAGGTGAATCCATCACAACCATATCTACAACTTTCATTTATATTGTATGTGTATGTTTAATACATAAGTATGGAGAAATGTGCTCCTCAATCTGACTGTTCTGCATTTTCCAGCAAGCTGAATGATTTGAATGTTGTTTTAAGTTCTTTTGGGGTTAATCTTGCCATTACTGTTCTTAATTGTTGCTGTTATATGGTGAGATGTGGTTTATGTTCTTGACACATACATATGATGATGTGAATATGGTTATATGTTTCATGTATATTATGTGAAATGAGAAAGGGAATGCACAAGACGATGCATGTCCCAAATGTGTGGTGAACTGTGGAAAGAGAGTAAATAAAAAGTGTTATGTTTCATGAAAATGACTAAGTCCTCTTAAAGGAGGGTGACACGGGGTTTGGGGGGAAACACAGGTAAATTATAGGAGTTAAGGAGCGGACAGATGATATGAATTCTCACCCGATGTGTCACTCCCGGAAGGGGGAGTTTAAGAGGGTTAGAGAGGACGGTGTTGTGCTCGTGTCGCACCATGACTTGTAACGGATGGTTTTCGTCGTTTTCCACTAAAAACCCGAGATTTGTCTCACTCCCATACCTTGCTCTGTTCGGGTAGGGGGAGTTACGAGAGGCCCCTCCAGTGCCCGTGTCGGTGGTGGTGGTACCACTTTTCACCCATCCTGGGTGAAGTCTGGCTCCTTGGCGTCCTACGGTTTACTCGGGTTTTCGAATCACATTTATAACTGAAAAGTCTTTGAAGAGTAATGTTCAAAATAAGTCACCTTAATTTATTATCTGTGGATTGTACATTCAGTATATGTTTGTTTCCTTTATGCAAATCAGTTCTGTAGTATTTTATTTTATGACCAGTTCACACAGTATTACCTGTTTTACGTTATGCATTTCTTTCTTTCAGTAAATGCTTATGAAGTTTTGCCTTACTTATGCATTAGTCTGTAGTTATGATTATTACTAGTAGTTAGACCTTTGTAGTGTAGAGCAACTCTGAGACTAGTCCCTACCTAGGGTAGTTAGATTTCCTACTGGGTCACGCTGTGACGTGTCCTACCTTATGGTTTCAGGTCTAATTTGATAGCAGGAGTTGTGTTAGGGAGCTGGAGTAGTAGAGCTTATGTAAAGGTTGTGTACTTGAGAATGGGGTTGGTGAGTGAGATGAGAGTGAGAGTGCGTTGTACCTTCTGGGTTTTGTTTGGTGAGAGTGGTAAGGTGATGTATATGAGGTTTTATACTTGAGGGTATTGTAAAGAAAGATGATGTAATATTTATAATGTATAAGTAAAAATCAATAAGTTTTCATTGTTGTCTTTTGATTATTTCTCTGTTGTTCATGTGTTGTCCGTGTTTTCTGTTTGGTTGGAATGTTACGCGTACTTCCCAGCACGTGTGCAGTGGCCTGCTGGTTCTTTCTGTTTATTTCGTATTCCTCTTCGTAACACTCGCCACTCTGGGATCACCAAGGATGAATTTGTACTTTCTAGGTATCCTGGGGAGCGGGTTGTTACACCCCTCAAATGTTAGCTCAAAGTAAGGTAAAAACCACAAAACACTGAAATTTCCAGCCGTCATAGGGTTTCAAAACCCTAATTGTAGGCCCCACAAGTGGGGCCCACTAACTATTTCGGGCGCGCCCGTTGGAAAGAACCGGCGCCCAAGGGCGTTGGCCTGGGCCAACACCCCAGGCCCGCTGGGCATTATTTTTTTCCGCGTTTTTAATTTTTTTATCTAAACCGGTTTTAAATAGACACCCTTTTAAGTGTTCAAAACTCCTTTTAAACATCATTATTGGGTCCGTTTAGACTACGATTTGAGCGCGGTTTTCTCTCCGACTTTCGTGGAAAAATCATCTTCATTTCTATGCCTTTATATTATAAATAGGCTCGCAAACAATTTGCGATGTATTTAAATACTATTGCATCAAATGAAATTAAATCCACATCTTTAATATTAAAATCCATCTGCATCAAATACAATGAACTGAGGGCATACATCCCTCAACAGACATCTGCAAAGCGAAAGGGATGAGAATGCTAGGAGCTAATGAACGACAAAAAGGAGGGAACAGGAACTACCTGCTGGTTCTGCCATACCATCTAGCCCGCTAGGTCCTCGGGACCAACTTTTTCTAGGAGGGAGCGATCCCTTGGAAGAGAGGAATTCTGCGCCAGACGAACGGCTACACCACGGTCCGCAAACACTGACTCACCAGACGGCGTCTCAGGGATGGGCTCGAGCACCGATAATATCTGAGTCGGATCGACGGGAGTCCGTTCAGCTTGGCTGGGTTGGGAAACCTCCCCCAAGGCCCGCGAGCTCTCCCCAAGGATGGGTAAGGGGTTCGGGCCACCACATCAGCACCTCTCTCTTTCACCCTCTTCCCGGGCATTTCGAAACCGGAAGGAGAGCGCTCTCTCCTCTTCCTTTGGCCCCTGACCAGCTCAGAGGGATCCCCCTTAGGACTGTCCGAGCCCCCCGTTGCAAGGTCCGAGTCGTCAGAAATGTTGATCAAAACTCCCACAAACGGGGGATTATTCACAACAACTAAAGTAACGATTGCTTTGGGCTTCTACTGGACTCAATGTCCCGATCGGTGTCTCGGCCGCCCATTGCATCTCCTCCTCCAAGCGGTGCGGTGCATGGCCAAAGGATTTTCTCGAAAGCCCTGGAAGCACCGTCGAATGAGTTGATGCACGTGGTATGGATGCTTAAACTCCTGACCCGCCATTCCTACAGAAGACAGGAGAATCAGGGGAAGCTAAGGTAAAAAAAACAAAATCTAAAGATCGTCTTTATCAGGGGACCACATGACGTTCTTAAGGAGGAGGCTATCCAGCAGGGCCCAGACCAATCTCTCCTCCCTAGGCAAGGCCATCAAAAAATCGACATGCTCGGTCGGCCTCAGAAAGAGTCAGCACCACATCTTTGGTGCCCGTGATGGGAAATCAAATCCCACCCCTAAGTAGTTTTGATGATGAGCACACCAAATGATGTTAGTGTACTAATAACACTATATATAAGATGTGCAGGTTGTGCGTGTTGGAAGCAACGATCTAGGATCTTGGTTTGATGATGAAAAACGTGTCGTTATATCTGACGTGTGTGCTTAGTGTATTTCAGGATTACATCCCTCACTATTTGGAGGAATTGCTATTCATATAGCCTCTTAGGAGAGGAAGGAGTTGTGTGTGCAAAGGAGTTGGACTTGGTCAATGGAGAGCAAAGTTGGACTTGGTCAATGGAGGAGAGATTTGGCCAAATAAATTAGAAAGATTGTCCTCTATCCTACTCCTATTCAAACACCTAATCTATTCCCATTCTTATCCCTATGGTGTGCCAAATCCCTTGATTCTAGGGACTCTTCCTAATCATTCTACAAACCCCAAAAACCCTAGTCCACATCCTATGTAAGTTCTCATATCAAGAGGGAAGATGTGTGCAAAAATCTCCAAGAAAGAAAGGCCACAATATTTGTGCGGCAACAAAAAAAATAGAGGGGCTACAAAAACATGTGTGCTGAAAGGTTCAAAAAATAAAAACCTATTTCAAATATTAAACCCACCTCTTTGCCGCATCCGATTGCTTCAAGCCGTATCCCCGAGCTACCCTAGCCTTCCCTATATAGGGAACATATTAGAGAGATCTAGGGTTGCGAAAAATCCCAAGAAGGCCGCTCATCTCTCTTCTCCAAGTCACAACTACGCAACATTAGAGAGAAAGAGAGAGATCTAGGGAGAGAAAGAGAGATCCAGAGAGAGAGAGAGTTCAAAAAGGAGAGCTTCATGCAAATATCATTCCGAGCCCTCCTACATCTCCCAAGGCCAGAGGAACTCGTGCTCTCGACGCTGCCATCGACCGAAGCTGTCTCCGGCGTTCTTGCTGCCGTCGAATATCTAAGAGCTCGCCTTCCAAATCGCTGAGAGCTCGCCATTGTCGCCACTGAAGCTCATGCCACCGGAGAGAAGCTCGCCGCCTGCCGTGGCCAAGGAGGTGCCACCGGTCGAAGTTGTCGCTGATGCTGCTCGTGTAGAGATCGCCACTACACGGAAGTCGCGCCACCGGAGAGCCGTCGCCGCCATCACCCTCGGAGTCGTCCTCGCCGTGTCGAAGTCGGAGATCGTTGCATGAAAATGCCACTGCCGTGGATACGTGAATTTGAAACAACGATGGGGATCAACTCAAGGAAACTAAATCAACGGCGGAGATCAACCGTGGTTACCGCGTGATCTCGTGAGCGAACACAAAATCTTGCGCTGACGTGGCGGCTGCATCAACCGCAAACAAATTAAAGCCGCACGAATCTTACAGGGTGACGTGGCATGGGATTTTAAGTGAATTGCTATGCGCACCGACCACTTATATTTAAGGATTGAGCTGCAATTGCTTTACGCACAGACCAATGCATAACTTGACATCCAGGAGTCGGATTGAGACACTGCTTGCGTCAGATTGGAGCTGACGACGTGCTGATTGACAGAGACGCATACACGGACACAAACTGAGCATTTCTAAACCCTTAACTCTTTTATTCGTGTCTTAGTGTAACGTTCTCTGTAGGGAAAACTTTACCTATATTGTGTGACTATTTTGGGACATGTCTGGTTGGGGCTAGACAAGTGGGACCCAGCTAATTTGGGACTAGCTGGTAGAAAGCGTTACTAGGATTGATAGTGAGAGAAAACACTGTGTGTGGGGGTACTGAGAGCCTGGCAAGTGTAGAGACATAGAGGGTGCTCTGAGCGTGCTCTAACTTGTGGTTTTGTACCTATTGCACTATTCAATACTAGTACCTGCTTTGGGGGCTGGACGTAGGTCGAAGGGTCGACCGAACCATGGTAAATCTGCTGTGTACTTTGTGTCTGCTTTTTATTTACCCTGCTGCTGCTATAACTACGTGTGTTTGATTCGTGGGTTGCACGAATTATTTTATTAGCCTATTCACCCCCCTCTAGGCTAGGATCCAGATCCAACAAGTGGTATCAGAGCGGGTTAGAGGTTGAAGTCTAGTCTAGCTATCATGAAAACCCCAAAGTTTGTCCTTCCCCATGGCATGCCTATTGATCGTCCTCCTCTTTTTAGTGGCCATGATTATATATACTGGAAGGCTAGGATGAAAACTTATCTAATATCCGTTGATGTTGATACTTGGTACATTATTGATAACTGATATTCTATGCCTGAAAGTAATCTGAATTTAAATGATAAAAATGTGTGTACTATAAATGCTAGAGCAATGAATATCTTATTTTGTGGGTTGAGTAGAAAAATATTTGATCGTATCTCACATTGTTCTTCTGCGCAGGATATATGGAGGACCTTGGAAACTGCATATGGAAGTGAGAAATCCCTCAGCCGCAATGAAAAGAATCAAAAAGGAAGAAACTCTCCTTTAAATAATTTTGATGCTCCTCTTTGTGACAATACTAAGCATAAAGTTATTTGTTTTAAATGCATAAAGCAGGGACACTTCGCCAAACATTGTCCACAAGAAACAGCTGGTGTCGTAGAGAAGAAAAGAAAAAATGTGGTGCGTACGTGGGACATGGATAGTGGATATGAGCTCGAGGAAAATGAAGCACACGCATCCCTATGCTTGATGGCAAAACATAACGAGGTAATTTCTGGTAGTAAAGCTGAACTCCTTACTCTTTGTAAAGAAATGCAAGATAAAATTGTAGAGCTTGAATCCACTATAGATGATTATCAAAATAATAACTTTAAAATGCAACAATCTGAATATGATATGTCTAAGGAGATTGAAAAAATGAAAACTGAAATTGTTGCTCGTGAATTTACTATTGACATATTGAAAAAGGAAAAATCAAGCTTTAATGATGAAGCACCTTTTCTTTCTTGCCCTTCATTGTTGAACAATATTAGCATGTTAAAACAAGACCTATTAAAGCTTGAAGCTGAAAAAGACTATGTAATAAGAGAGCTTAAGGATAAATTTTGCATACTAGATAACGATCTTAAAAGAAAAACAATTGAATTTGAAAAGAAGGGGAAAACAAGTTAGCTTTTATAAGTAAATGTACTTTGCTTGTGGATGAAAATAAATTGTTAAAATCTAAAGCCTCTAATCTTGAATTGGCCATTAAGAAATTCTCTATGGGAAAACAATCGTTGGATACCATTTTAAAGAATCAATTATATGGCAATAATTGAAGTGGACTTGGATTTGGTTTGAAAAACGTTGAAAAGCCCAAATTTAAGAAATTCCACAATGTGCCCTCTATTGTGAAAAACTTACATGCAAAGTGCTTTACTTGTGGTAGTGTAGGCCATACATCATATTATTGTAAATTTAGTAACACAAATATCAAGTTTAAACAAGTGTGGGTTCCTAAAACAATATTGGCTAACACTAGTGGACCTTGTTAGATTCCAAGGTCACACTTAACACCTTTCATGTAGGTGAGGTGGAGATTTGGCGAGGAGCAAATTTTTAAAGTCTCATTCTATTTCTAGCTCCTTAGCCAAATAATGACGAGAAGGTATACTTTTTATCCCTCTTTGCATTTCATTGCATACCTTCATAGATTGTTTTTGTGTACTTGTTTTATTTTGTTGTGTGTGCCTTTTTGCATGATTTTTAATGTTTTTATTTCTGAAAAAATAAAAAAATTTGAGCTTAAATGATCACCTTTTATGTTTACCATAAGTGGTATTGAATGTTTGTTCATAAATATCCCTTGTAGAAGTCAATTCATTATTGTTGTAGCTACATGAACATGATGTTATCCTTTTTGTAGCCATGACATGTCTCAGAAATTTCAAATTTGATTTCTACACCTACATTTCCACTTTCACGATAATTGACCTTTTAGTGCTTTTGGAGATTCTTTTGAAGAATAATGGAAAGTGAATGTAGGAACAATTAATTTCTGAATTTTCTAAGGGATATGAAGTGTTTAGCCATGAATTAGAATTGAGCACAAAAGAATTGAAAAAAATACTATATTTGCTCTGTATGAAAAATGGATACACTTCATGGTTAATACATAACCCACGAGTAGCCAACTTATGCTAAATGTGCAATCATTAGTTTTGGTGTATATAACTCGTCAAGCAATGCCACCCCACATTTAAAAGTCCTTTAGGCCATGTTTTGGGGTTTGGTAACTTGAACTCATCTTTGATGAGGTGTGAAAAATCAATCCTAGTGATATTCGTGAAAATTGGAAAATGTGAATTGATTTGGTTGATTTTCTGAAATTGAATCTCCTCTTGTACTTTATTATCAATATCACTACACTTACACAAAGGTGGAGAAGTCTTGTTATGAAATTCTATGAGCTTGAATGGTCTATTCTTTGGAAAACTCATGCAAATTGCACGCTACATTTAATAATGATTTATTTTTGCATGGAATATTTTTGTGACTTCATTAATTCACTTTTGGTGATTACAAATGGGGAGAAGGAAAATATTTGAGAGATTTGATGTCGGTATTATTTGTTGAAGGGGGAGCTGACGTGCGTTTATATTTCATATATTTGCGCACGTTTTCTCCCGTGTTTTTCCGTTATTTACCGCCGTCTTGTATTCGTTTTCTCGTGTATTCTTGTTTTCTTTCACTTTTCCGTGTTTTTCGTATTTTGCAGGATTTTACCGGTGTAGGGGACATAAAACGACGATATCATGAGTCCCCGGGGCAACGGGAGGAGTCACGCGTGATCCAGGGGGTCAAACGACGAAGATCACATCTTTCAGCCCCTCACCCGACCGGTTGGTCACTTCCAACCAATCGGGTGATGCACGCGTGCACCACCCGGACACAAGTTGGAGCGGCCAAGAAGTCACCCGGTCGGTTCAGTGACCGGTTCAAACGCCCCAATTCTCGGGAATTTAGAGCTGAATTCCAACCGATCGGGTGACATTTCACCCGATCGGTTCATCTGTAGCTGAATCTTCCAAGCGATGACCCGGAGAGCTCACCCGACGGTTCGCTGACCGTGTGAAGTCGGCAGAAGTCTCTGTCTTTTTGGGCGTAATTCCAACCGATCGGGTGACTTCTCACCCGATCGGTTCATCTGTAGCTGTAATTCCTCATTTGGTGAACCGACGGAGCCACCCGCTCGCCTCAGCATCCGGTTGAAGATCTTCAAAGCTCTCACCCGATCGGTTGACTCTTCAACCGGTCGAGGGGTGATATTTCTGCGGTTTTAGACCCGAACCGTTAGGGTTTCGGATGGGGGCTATAAATACACGATGTTGGCCGATTTGTGAGGGGGCTTCTTCAGTTTTTAGGGCTTTTGCCCCTTTCTCTTGTGAGCTTTAGGTTAGTTTACATTAGGTCTTTTGGTTAATAAATCTTGTATTGGATTGAAGATTCAAACTCAAGATAAGTATTTCTTTCTCTTGTTTTCCCATTTCATTGTTTTGTGTTGTATTTGTTTTGCTTCATGATGAATGTTTGTATGTCTTTTGTGTTGTTTGTTTATATGTTTTTCATCATTGAGTAGTATTGATGAACCCTAATACGGGTTAGGGTAGGATTAATGCTTGGTTGTTTCATTTGACTTGGTTGCATGGCATGTGTTCGATGACATGCGTCAATGGGGATTTCTAGCAATCTGGGTCCAATTCGTACGACAACACACTAGTTGTGTTGGGGGTTGGGGTCCGGTGCTTGTCTAGTCAAGATCCGCTTCGATGTATTGCTAGAAATCACATTTGACCTATTTGGCCATTAGGGTTACGCGGGGGTGTTTCATTGTCATTAGCGGGAGAAAGACCGCCTCTGACCGTCAGGCCAAGGGGGAATAAACTTGGCGGTTGACTCCCTAGCCATAGCTCACACCCCTAGTGTAGACATTGAGTCCTCGTGCGTGGAAACGGCTTGGACGAAGTGTTGGGAGTTATCATTGTGGCCTTAATTCTCCCGGTTGCGGAAGGTGTTAATGGACATGGGAATGCCCACCGTCCGGAACCGGGTAGGCCTAGCGTACTTGGCACCGACCGGAATATCGGGCCATGGACGCTAGGTACCACCTTTTGGGGCATTGTCTCACCCTGGGTCAAGTCAAATGCCAAGTGTCATGAATGCTCTAGCCCGTGTTTGCGGGGATTCTTTTCGTGTCTTTTTCATTTCTTTCTTTTATTTCTACACGTCCACCCATATCAACCGCGTAGCTAGCACACAACCTAGGCGAAGCTAGTAGCCATTCAAGCCATCCACCTCCCTGAGTTCGATAAACCCACACCCTACACTAACCGTGCACTTGCGGTAAAACGACACCACGTCCAAACCGTAAACGGGGTGCTGGTCAAGTTTTTGGCGCAGTTGCCGGTGAGGCGTTCGGTTTGATATTAGCTTAGCTTGGGTTCGTTAGACTATGCATAAAAACACAAAAAAAAAATTTCTTTTTCTTTTTTTTAAAAAAATATATTCAATAACCAAGAAATTTTTCCCCCACTATTATATTATCTTTTTGTTATTCTCTTGTACTATTGACGCTCCTCTCTAGTTTTCTTATTTTTGTTGTCCAGGTATCCTTGGTGTAACCATGTGGAGATCAAATTTCGATGCTCAGATGGGAGGATACAATCCTTATTCGGTTGTGGTTTGTGAGACTTGTGGGATGGCGGGGCATGTGTATTATGATTGCCCATTTACGCTCGAGAGCCTCCCCCTACACCAAGGCCAAACATTTTCCTACAACCTTAGCCCAAACACCTCCCATCCATTTTCTCAACCTTATATCCCTCCACCAACACAAGAAGAATCAAACCTCGTGTCTCTCCTTGAAAGTGCCATGTATAACCAAGGCCAAACATTACGAAACTTGATGGTACCAATCATCGAGCCTACACCGAGGAGAGGGGATGAAGGAGAGGATATACCTACTTTCATGGTTAAGACTACCATGCCGTCGGCCACCATAGACACATCTCATGTCGATCCCCCATTTTTCCATCACTACCACTTGGATGACGAAGCATTTTTTGATGATGCTAGTGAGGATGTGGAGATTTCTCTAGGATCTGCAGGAGAGACTTCTTGTCTTGATTTAGATACCTCACATGAGTCCTATGAGAGGACCGAGGAGTTTACAGAGCTTATGCATAAGGGCGAGGAGGATGTGCGTGAGGACGAGGACACGATGACCACATACGAGGGGTCCGCTCCACATCCACCTCCACAGCCATCTCTGTCACAGCTTCCTCCTTGGTCGGTGGTCAACCATGAGGATGTCATTCAGGACATCGGGCAGATGGTGGAGTATGAGCATATCATCGAGGAGGACGTGCATGAGGGCTTGGATACGATGGTCCACTCCATGGAGCCCGAGTCACATCTACCTTTACCGTCGCTCTCCACTTCTTCTTCTGCTGAGCATCTACTTGAGCATATTGCCCCTATTCAGGGAGATTTTCATACTCACTCTCACTCCACTTTTGAGTCTCGTCTTTCACTTCCTATTTCATTAGACTCATATATATTTGACACACCATATCTCTCGCAGGACACATGATCTATTTCCCTTGCGGTATGCTGCGGTGTGTCACCACATGGAGAGCCACTTCTCATGGAGAGCGAGGATTTGGTCGTCGCTAGTACAGAGGATAGCGACCCATTCTCAGGGAGTATTCGTCACCCTTTTATTATTTTTCCATCTTATGTTGACGATTATCTCTGGGATACATTTATTTTGGGAAATAATTTCTTGCCATGGACTAATGTACCACATCCTTTGCAGGTTACAGGTGGACACCTACGAGGGATGCTTGGAGGTGCATTGCTTGGGTCCATTGGCACACGTGACACATCGCTTCTGGCGGAGCCACAGAAGGAGCAGTTAGAGCAGCTACCTGCCCCACTTCAGATCTTGGATCCGCCTATGCTCAGGTGTATCCTAATCCAGTAGTGTAAAAATTTACTGCTTTCTAGTTTAGATTTGAATAATCTCGTCTCCTCTCATTAGCGAGGGGAGCGTATCTAGGATTTGATTTTGCATCGTAATAACCCTTCATGTCGTGCCCTTCTATCACTTCTACCGCCCGCACCCCACATCCTCTTCCGAGGAGAATGAGCACACCGTCTCTCCTGCATTTTGATTTCTTTCTTTTCTTTTCCGATCGTCCCCTTGCATATCTCTGCATCACATTGATCATATCATTTCGCTATCATTGTCATGTTCAGCTGGGGGGAAATCGACTTTTGTGTGCATGTTTTTGTGTGTCGTTGTCGTGTGTTTGTGTCTTTGAGTCCTTCGTTGTGTTTTATATCTTTCATTTTGTATGTTTCTTTTCCTTTATTTTCCAGTTTCGTTCGTTTTTTTTCGTGTTTTTCAATTTTTGTGTCGGTGCGTAACTCCCCCCCATTTTCTTTCCCCTCCCGTATAAACTATTACTGCATTGAGGACAATGCAAGTTTCATCTTGGAGGGAGTCGCCCTTCGTGCGTCATTTGTTTCTTTTTCTTCGTTATTTGAGTCGTTTTTCTCCATCTTTTTCTTTTTCTTTTTCTTTTCTTCTTTTTATCTCTTTCTCCTAGAGATGACCCCATATGATGAATTGCCACAAAATCACACACACACACCTAGCACGGCTTCGATAATCACATTCACTAACCTCAGGAAGCCGAGTCCTCTTGCATTTCATGCATCGTGGGTCTACTTAGCTTTCTTGTGAGTCGTGTGTCGTGACTAGCATTTGGTGTGCTTCTACCTTGTGATTATGTTTTATATACCTATCCTTGGTTGACCCCTAGATTATCATGCTTCGATTTGAATATGCGGTATTTGTTTCTACTATCTGCTTCTATATGCATGCTATATTTATATCGTATATTTCAATTCGCATGTGTCGGGATTCCACAAACAAGGACTAGGATAACCCATTTAGCCTATGCTCTGATTAGCGAGAAATATCTCCTTTGCCCAAGTGTTTAGAATCCAATTTTATTTTTATTTTACTTGGTGCAAATCCCCTCGTTGTGTACCGTTCTCCCACTTGGGAGAGTACACATGTAAATATCCAAATACCCAAAAATCCAAAAAAAAAAGAGAAAAGAAAAACCCCAAAAAAAAGAGAAAAGAGAAAAAAAAATATGTATATCCAAAAGGCAAAAAAAAATACAAATACCCAAAACCCAAAAAAATTCCCGTGTGAATATTTTTTCCTACTTGCCGAGAATAAAGGGAAGGCGAGAATTTGCACCGAGTGTCCTACTCCACATCATCTCAACCCCCATCGTTTTCGAAAACACTTGGCTTAGGAACTTTTTAGCTATTATCTAGGCTTTAGTGTGGTGATTTCCTTAACCCTAGTTGTGGAGTCCCTGACGCATGATATGTTTCGATTCTCTCTCTATTCTCATGCATGCTTGAACCATATATTCACCGCTTAATTCAATTCAAATCGATATTTGGGTCATATCTTGGATTTGTGTATATCGAGCTTTATTGCACAATGTAGATAGTGACACCGTTTGCTAGCACACGACAACGCTCACTCGCGCTTCACTGCGTGGGCCTACGGCACTTGTCTGGACTTGTATTCCTTGGTTTAGTGATGTGATTTGGCGTCTGCTTGCTTGGTGTATCGTTTTTGATTTTGTTGGCCCTGACGGGCGATCTAGGATATAGAGTTCTCTTTTTCTCTCTTTCTCTCTATTTTCTCCCTCCGAGCTCCTACTCTCACTCGTCTTCCTCGAGGACGAGGAAGAGTTCAGCTTGGGGGATTTTGACGTGCATTTATATTTCATATATTTGCGCATGTTTTCTCCTGTTTTTTTCCGTTATTTACCGCCGTCTTGTATTCGTTTTCTCGTGTTTTCTTGTTTTCTTTCACTTTTCCGTGTTTTTCGTATTTTGCAGGATTTTACCGGTGTAGGGGACATAAAACGACGATATCATGAGTCCCCGGGGCAACAGGAGGAGTCACGCGTGATCCAGGGGGTCAAACGACGAAGATCGCATCTTTCAGCCCCTCACCCGACCGGTTGGTCACTTCCAACCGATCGGGTGATGCACGCGTGCACGACCCGGACACAAGTTGGAGCGGCCAAGAAGTCATCCGGTCGGTTCAGTGACCGGTTCAAACGCCCCAATTCTCGGGAATTTGGAGCTGAATTCCAACCGATCAGGTGACATTTCACCCGATTGGTTCATCTGTAGCCGAATCTTCCAAGCGAAGATCCTGAGAGCTCACCCGACGGTTCGCTGACCGTGTGAAGTCGGCAGAAGTCTCTGTCTTTTTGGGCGTAATTCCAACCGATCGGGTGACTTCTCACCCGATCGGTTCATCTGTAGCTGCAATTCCTCATTTGGTGAACCGACGGAGCCACCCGCTCGCCTTAGCATCCGGTTGAAGATCTTCAAAGCTCTCACCCGATCGGTTGACTCTTCAACCGGTCGGGTGGCGATATTTCTGCGGTTTTAGACCCGAACCGTTAGGGTTTCGGATGAGGGCTATAAATACACGACGTTGGCCGATTTGAGAGGGGGCTTCTTCAGTTTTTTTTAGGGATTTTGCCCCTTTCTCTTGTGAGCTTTAGGTTAGTTTAGATTAGGTCTTTTGGTTAATAAATCTTGTATTGGATTGAAGATTCAAACTCAAGATAAGTATTTCTTTCTCTTGTTTTCCCATTTCATTGTTTTGTGTTGTATTTTTTTTGCTTCATGATGAATGTTTGTATGTCTTTTGTGTTGTTTGTTTATATGTTTTTCACCATTGAGTAGTATTGATGAACCCTAATACGGGTTAGGGTAGGATTAATGCTTGGTTGTTTCATTTGACTTGGTTGCATGGCATGTGTTCGATGAAATGCGTTAATGTGGATTTCTAGCAATCTGGGTCCAATTCGTACGGCAACACACTAGTTGTGTTGGGGGTTGGGGTCCGGTGCTTGTCCAATCAAGATCTGCTTCGATGTATTGATAGAAATCACATTTGACCTATTTGGCCATTAGGGTTACGCGGGGGTGTTTCATTGTCATTGGCGGGAGAAAGACCGCCTCTGACCGTCGGGCCAAGGGGGGAATAAACTTGGCGGTTGACTCCCTAGCCATAGCTCACACCCCTAGTGTAGACATTGAGTCCTCGTGCGTGGAAACGGCTTGGACGAAGTGTTGGGAGTTATCATTGTGGCCTTAATGCTCTCGGTTGCGGAAGGTGTTAATGGACATGGGAATGCCCACCGTCCGGAACCGGGTAGGCCTAGCGTACTTGGCACCGACCGGAATATCGGGCCATGGACGCTAGGTACCACCTTTTGGGGCATTGTCTCACCCTGGGTCAAGTCAAATGCCAAGTGTCATGAATGCTCTAGCCCGTGTTTACGGGGATTCTTTTCGTGTCCTTTTCATTTCTTTCTTTTATTTCTACACGTCCACCCATATCACCCGCGTAGCTAGCACACAACCTAGGCGAAGCTAGTAGCCATTCAAGCCATCCACCTCCCTGAGTTCGATAAACCTGCAACCTACACTAACCGTGCACTTGCGATAAAAGGACATCGCGCCCAAACCGTAAACGGGGCGCCGATCAGGAGCATGAAAAATAATGTTCAATGGGGAGCTTGAGAGAAAGGGGAGCATGCTTTTATATTTGTTATAACATTGTGCATGCTATGTTGTAATACTTGAATCTCCTTCCATGATTCATACTGCATTACACCATACAACACACTTCACACACCCATACTTATTGCTCAAATCTTTTATGGGTTTGTCATCACCAAATGGGGGAGATTGTTAGAAGCAATGATCTAGGATCTTGGTTTGATGATTACAAACACGTCGTTATATCTGACGTGTGTGCTTAGTATATTTCAGGATTACATCTCTCACTATTTAGAGGAATTGCTATTCATATAGCATCTTAGGAGAGGAAGGAAGTGTGTGTGCAAAGGAGTTGGACTTGGTCAATGGAGAGCAAAGTTGGACTTGGTCAATGGAGGAGAGATTTGGCCAAATAAATTAGAACTATTGTCCTCTATCCTACTCCTATTCAAACACCTAATCTATTCCCATTCTTATCCATATGGTGTGTCAAATCCCTTGATTTTAGGGACTCTTCCTAATCATTCTACAAACCCCAAAAACCCTAGTCCACATCCTATATAAGTTCTCGTATCAAGAGTGAAGATGTGCGCAAAAATCTCCAAGAAAGAAAGGCCACAATATTTGTGTGGCAACAAAAAAAAATAGAGGGGCTACAAAAACGTGTGTGCTGAAAGGTTCAAAAAATAAAAACCTAGTTCAAATATTAAACCCTCCTCTTTGCCGCATCCGATTTCTTCAAGCCGCATCCCCGAGCTACCCTAGCCTTCCCTATATAAGGGAACATATTAGAGAGATCTAGGGTTGCAGAAAACACCAAGAAGGCCACTCATCTCTCTTCTCCAAGTCACAACTACGCAACATCAGAGAGAAAGAGAGAGATCTAGGGAGAGAAAGAGAGATCCAGAGAGAGAGAGAGAGAGAGAGAGAGAGTTCAAAAAGGAGAGCTTCACGCAAATATCATTTCGAGCTCCTCCTACATCTCCCAAGGCCAGAGGAACTCGTGCTCTCGACGCTGCCATCGACCAAAGCTGTCTCCGGCGTTCTTGCTGCCGTCGAACATCTAAGAGCTCGCCATCCAAATCGCTGAGAGCTTGCCATTGTCGCCGCTGAAGCTCACGCCACCGGAGAGAAGCTCGCTGCTTTCCATCGCCGAGGAGGTGCCACCGGTCGAAGTTGTCACTGATGCTGCTCGCATAGAGATCGACACTGCACGAAAGTTGTGCCACCGGAGAGCCGTCGTCGCCATCACCCTTAGAGTCATTCTCGCCGTGTCGAAGTCGAAGATCGTTGCATGAAAACACCGCTGCCGTGGATACGTGAAATCGAAACAATGGCGGGGATCAACTCAAGGAAACGAAATCAACGGCGGAGATCAACTGTGGCTGCCGCGTGATCTCATGAGCAAATGAAAAATCTTGCGCTAACGTGGCGGCTGCATCAACCGCAAACAAATTAAAGCCGCACGAATCTTACAGGGTTACTTGGCATGGGATTTTAAGTGAATTGCTATGCGCACCGACTGCTTATATTTAAGGATTGAACTGCAATTGCTTTACGCATAGACCAGTGCATAACTTGACATCCAGGAGTCGGATTGAGACACCGCTTGCGTCAGATTGGAGCTGACGACGTGCTGATTGACAGAGACGCATACACGGACACGAACTGAGCATTTCTAAACCCTTAACTCTTTTATTCATGTCTTAGTATAACGTTCTCTGTAGGGGAAACTTTACCTATATTGTGTGACTATTTTGGGACTTGTCTGGTTGGGGCTAAACAAGTGGGACCTAGCTAGTTTGAGACTAGCTGGTAGAAAGCGTTACTAGGATTGATAGTGAGAGAAAACACTGTGTGTGTGGTACTGAGAGCCTGGCGAGTGTAGAGATGTAGAGGGTGCTCTGAGCGTGCTCTAACATGTGGTTTTGTACCTATTTCACTATTCAATATTAGTATCTGCTTTGGGGGCTGTACGTAGGTGGAAGGGTCGACCGAACCATGGTAAATCTGCTGTGTACTATGTGTCTGCTTTTTATTTACACTGCTGCTGTTATAACTACGTGTGTTTGATTCGTGGGTTGCACGAATTATTTTATTAGCCTATTCACCCCCCTCTAGGCTAGGATCCAGATCCAACAGTGCGATCGTATACTTTACGCATACTCTGAAGAAGCTCAACCACACTCAGAAGACGGAGACGAATTTGATAGCTCTACGTCAAGAACAAGTGCTGCTCAATGTTGAAGCTCATGCAGGTGCTCAAGCTTAATGTTAGAGGATCTCAAATTCAAGGGAAGCACGTGTCTACATCAACATCTGATTGGCTTCAAGAAGTTCTCGAAGTCTAGTGTGTAAGTTGGTCTCTTTAGGATTATGTTAAAGCCAAGTATTATTGCACACACACAAAATTTTTTCGAAAAAAACATTTTAAATCATTTTTAAACTCGTTGAGAGCATTAGCTAGTTGATTTAATCTTCGTAGTCAACCTCCAAACACCCAGGAGTTGATTATACATTCCCTAGCCGAGTTTCAGTGAAAAAGTGCTATGGGAGTCGACTACCAAAGGAGGGAGTCGACTATCAGCTGTGATCAGATTTTCAATGAAATCTCTTTGGAGGTCGACTACCTCATAATGGGAGTCGACTACCAGCTGTCGTTTTCTTCTGCGACTCTGCTTCCCGATTTCACTATATTTCCTTTTTTGATTGGACTGGAAGTCAATCATTTTGAATTTTGAAATCACATCTGAAACTCTATAAATAGAGCCCCTAAGAGATCATTTTACATAACAAATCTCTCTATTTTCATTGAGCTAAAATTCTGTTCTAAAGATCTTTCATTTGCTCTTACTGCTCGTAAAGTTATAGCCAAGTTTCTGGTTTGAATTTCTGATCTCAGTTCTCATTCTGAAATTCTTTTGAGATCCGTTTTATAGTTTGGCTATTTTATTTTGTTTTTCAAAATTCCTTATTCCTTATTTTTTATTCTTGAAAGGATTTTGAAAACCAGAGATCTAGATCACAACGAATCATTTCATATTCTTTGTGTGATCTAAAGATCCATTTAAATTCTTTTAGCCACGTAATGCACAATTGCAATATTTATCTTGGCTATAAAATTTCAGCTGTAAACCAATCTCCATCAAATATTGTGGAGAATTGGATGTTTTGTTTGTATTTGGTATTTCCTGTGTGTTAAGGGACGGTGTAAATCATAGACAAGTCTAGATGGTTGAAAAATCCTAGTTGATCGCTCCGGGACGTACACCCAAAGAACGGTTGTAGTTTTACCGCAAGCGCACGGTATAGCGGCGAGCGGGATATCGAACACAGGGAGGACGAATGACCGTGCTTGCTTCTAATCAACCTGGCTATTTAAGAATAGAGAGAATTGCCTTGGGCGATCCTGTCACAATCGTCAGACAAATGTGCGAAATATCAAATCAAATAAAAAACGTCTAGGGAATGGGGAATCCCCGCTACTCACCGTATTTCGTAAATGTGGTTCGTCGGTATCAAAATCGCTAGAATGAGAATTTGGATGAACTAGTTGCAACTAAATGTGGAACCAAGCTCACGCTCTCGCGCTGTTGCCGGTCTATAGCTATCCTAGGGTCGGGTCCAATCTCTTGCAAACCCTAGCCTAGGAAAGCTAGCATTAGGATCAACATCATCGTCCAATTGCGCACCGAGCCCAATCTCTTGCAAACTCGGTCCACAATCTAAATTAGGATAGTTCCTACCCGTCCAATCTCTTGCAAACGGGTATCAGCACGGAATTGCAACCGGAGATCCTAGTATCGGTCCAATCTCTTGCAAACCGATACTTCGAAAGTCCGACTCCAACCCAATTCGGATTTCTAGGGCTTCCTATCAAATTGGGATCCAATCTCTTGCAAATCCCAATTGATATGAATACCTAGCTATCCGTAGTAATTCGATCCCAATCTAATCTCTAATTATTGATTCTAGCACAATTTCTACCAATTTATCACAAATACGAAATTGGGCTTGTAGGGTTCATCCCCACGCCCCAAGACGTGGAGACTACTCACAAATCATAGCAATAGCACAAAAATAATCAATGAAATAGGCAATGGAATTCATCACAATAATGATATAAACAATAAAAATAGAGTTTTTGGGGAAGAGAGATGCAAACCAATGTAGTTCTTCAATTAATCCAACAAAAATCCAAGTTTTTCCTCTTCTCCAATCACAAATAATAAAGCTAAAAAGTAATCTCAAAAAGCTGCAAAAAATCTAAGAGATGGCTCTTCAAACTAGGGTAAAAACAGGGCTTAAATAGCCCCAAAAATCGTCCAAAAATCCTGACCAAAACGCCCCTGCACAGCCTGTTTTCCGCAAATTTCGCTACAGGCAGCGCATCGCACTCGGCCGAGTGACAAAAGTCGCTCGGCCGAGTGAAAACCCTGTAATTTTCCAGTAAGTCGGGGCTTTCAGGGGTCTTCAGTTCGGAGGCGGCTCGGCCGAGTGAGTTGTCGTCACTCGGCCGATGGCTTCAAGGCACTCGGGCGGACGTAATAATCCACTCGGCCGAGTGGGTCTTCTGAAGCTCAGGTGGCCGAAAAACAGAAACTTCGATATTTTGGAGGGGCTTCGTCTGGGCGCCACTCGGGCGGACGTGGTATCGTCACTCGGCCGATGTGGACGCCGACGCTCGGCCGAGTACACATGGAAATCGTGTCTGAACGGGTCGGCCGAGCAGTGTCTCGCTGGTCGGCCGAGTGGCTCCTCCACTCGGCCGAGTGGGACACAAAAGATGCCCAATCTGATTGTTTTGGCCTCCTCGTCGCTCCTGCGACGTCCATTCTTCTTCCGCTCCTCTCCAACAGCAAAATATCCCTCGGGGAGGTCGTCGGTGGCCGTCTAGAGTAAGCGCGTCTCGAGATCACTCCAAATCGTGCCAAATCACCTGAAATGCGACAAAAACAACAAATCGTGAAAAGCATCGCAATATCGTCGATATATCGTGAAAAACATGATTTGGGCGATCTAAATGGCATGCAAATACACAGAAAAAATGTGTAAAATGAGGAGTGATCAAAATCCCCCAAGCTTGCCTCTTACTCGTCCTCGAGGAAGATAAGTAAAAGGCGAAGCCGGTGGATTCGGAAAACGAAAACGGCGAAAAACGAAAAAAAAAGGAAAAACGAAGAAGAATGAAAACCAAATGAAAATAAAGATGAAAGAAAGAAGCGAAGAGGTAGGATGCTAGATCATTTTCTCAGGACGTGGGTTTCATTTACTCTTATAGCATGCACCGAATGAGAAATACATGTCAAAGAATCTTATTTTGATATCATAGTATAATAGTGCAAATAGAAATAGAAAACCCACGAACAACGATATAATCATGAAGAACGGAATGATTTTAAAATTAACATTGCCTGAATCATTTAAAGCGGTATACAAATCACAGATCACACACTTTTCAATTGAACGCTTTCTATCTGGAGTATAAGAGTATCACACTATAGAATAGAGAGAATAGAAAAGTTTGGATTTCATGAAATGAACGCTAGGTTTAGATTTCTGGATTTCGTGAAGCTAGAAACAATCTCACCGAGTATAGAATATTACTTAGCCTAGGTTGTCGTGCAATGTCAAGTAGTCACTCTCTCACACATCAATGGATCCCCTCCCCCAAGCTTATCTATAAGCGTGGTGGCACAAAAATATTTACATCCCCATTTTTATATAGCTCCAAAAGCAAAGAAGAGAAAGAAGAAAGAAAGAAAGTGAGATGGGATCTTTTATTGAGGATTTTTCCTCTTTTCTCTTTTTTTTTCTTTTTTTTTCTTTTTTTAATAAGCAATATATACACAATGATCCCAACTCAGAGAGAGATAATGATATACAAGAATGCTTTTCTCTCTTTTATTATATATTTTTTTAGAAGAAGGGATTTGGAGCTAGGAATTAATAGCGGGGGAAATGCCATAAAATAGAATCACTAAGGGGAGATTCACCAATGATTTTTAAAAGTAGAGAAATGATGTTCAAGATTTGTGGAGAAAGAAATATATATAACTCTCGGTTCACTCTATAAGACATGCACGACAACTTCAACAGGGTAATCTAATCTACTCAGTTTCGATCACAAAAAAGCTAACTAATCCAGATATATCATAGCTAACATCATTCAATCATCCCGAAGTGAAGTGTACAATTCATGCATATAGAAGTGATATAGGAAAAGAAATCAGTACTCCAGATATAGGCATTCAATGCGTGAATCTTGGTGTGTTTTCTGTGATAGCATACATATGAATATTCAGGCTCAGCTAATAATAAAACTTCATCCATTTTCATGTGGGAAAAAGTGTGGGTTACTATTTCTAAATGCAAAGCAAGTCATAGCATGTGATATCAGAAATAAAATCTAAGACATGACAAATATAGCATGCATATAGAATAAGCTAACTCCACGTAGACATCATCACAGAAAAGTCATCTCTAGCATGAGATGAAAAAGGAAAGAAATAAAGAAAAGAAAAATAAAACTATGCAATGCGGCACGCAGAGAAATAAGAAAAACGTGATGCATGGTAAAATGAGAAAAAATGATAAGTGAAAATAAGTGCAAAAGCGGAAAGTGGCGTGAAAAACTGAAAATAAAGGTGGCAAAACGAAAAAGAACGTGAGAACTCACTCCCCCAAGCTAAACTGCACAGTGTCCGCAATGTGCAAAGTGTGGCACACAGAGAGACAAGTAATGTGAGGGGCAAGTGAGGATGCATGCATGATGGAAGGAAAAAAAAGATAAGTAAACGAAAAATAAAGAAATGAAAATATGATGCGGATATGATGCATGCACAGATATGAGTGATACGAGTATAAATGGGTCACCAAAAGCTCTCCCTCTCTCCCAAAAAAGATATATAAAGATACGGCAAAATGAGAATCCCAAAATAAGTGAGGGGAGGGGGGGGTGTCACGGCCACTTTCCGGTCGTACGTGATTTGTGTGTATGATGATTCGTGTGCGCATTTTCGTATCTGGTTTTATTATTGTGTTTCCATAGCTCAGACGTGTGATCAGACCCCGTACCCACGACCCTCTCGAAGGCGCGATCGCCCCGATCTAATCTTAAGTTGATTGGTTCTAAATCCTAATATTTCTAAATGTCTTAACTAAAATGTTTATCATGATCGCATGATATCTTAATGAGTCTTATATTAATACTCCAAATCAAATCCTAACTGAGATTTTTTTAAACCTCTAACTATAATAATCATCTAACGGTTAAAAGGGGGGAATCTTTTTATACTTACTTGGTTTAAACGAACCAACCTAATAATAATAAACATGTATTATTTCCCCCTTAATAATATTTTTTTGTTAAGAATACTGTTATCATTTCGAAATCTGTAAACAAACAAATCAAACTCATTTGAGGTCAATTATTAAACCTATTTGTTTTTCTTATCATAACAACCCCCTCACTTCACGTTCTTCCCTGTGCAAGCGGCCACGTCTCCCCATCAGCCCGTAACTGTCGCATGTCGCTCCCTTTCCTGTTCTCTTAAAAAAAACACACACGGCGTTTCTTTGCCGCTCAGCCACCGCCCATCTCCTCACCGCTCCGAAGCCACCGCTCCTTCTTACGACGGCCTTGGCGATCACATCTCATCGCCGACCTCCCCTACTCGACAAGCTCCCAGGCCGCTACCCTCGAGTTGCCCCGACCTCTCACCCGTCAGCAAACACCCCCAACGCCAACCCTTCCTCTTCCTTCCCTCCGATCAACTTCCCGACAGCACATCTCCCCGCTAACACCCCAAGCTCCGACCTCAGTCTCCTCGGACCGCCGCCCTTCCTCCTTCAGCCAGCCTTCACCGACCCTTCTCCACGCCGTCCGGCCTCGTTGGACTTCCCTCCAGCCAACCCCCGTCGGAAACCGCCCGCAGGCGCCGTGCTCCGCCCTGTCACGCAAGAGCGCCGCCCAGCGAATGAAGCGGGCCTCTGTCCGTCGTTTCTTCGAGCAGCTGTCGCCCATCGGCCGTTTCCTCGTGCCGCCTCCTCGTCCCAACGCCGTCGTCTTCCTCTCCGGCATCCGCCTCACCGCCCCCTCATCGCAGAAACCCTCCGCCGTTGCAGCGCATCGCTGTCGACCCCCGCCTCCCAACGCTACAGGCTGCACCGCGTATCCTCGCTAGCCACCGCATCCTCGTCGAGCGTTACGAAACCCAACGGCTTGTAAGTATTTTAGGACTGCATATTGATGTTAGCCTGCTGTTAAATGATTTTATGCGGCGACTTCCCATGCAATTTGATGCACGCACGTTTGTGTTGAACAAGTATACTGTGGTTACTTCAATTATGTGAGTGGGTAATAGTTTACTATAGGATACTATATGCATGCAAGCAATTTTCTAAAAAAAGTATTTTACAGTATGTTTTATAGTGCTCCCATGTGAATAAACTAGTGCATAAGGGTGCTAGTAATCTTATATTATTATCTACAATTTAGCCTACTGTAGATATCCTCTCCTATGAAAACTCCTGTGGTGTCTTCAAGACTTTCACCTTTGATACCATTTTCGCTGCCCATCCCCAAACAGTAGGGTCTCATGATATTAGTAATCTTATGTGTTAGTGATATAAGTCCGTAACTTCAGATAATATATGCAGTCTATGAGTGTTTACATAACTTAATGTTAGAATCCTTGTCGCAGATATACTACGTTATTCTTCGCGACCCGTTATCTTACACGCTACCGGAATCCAACCCCTGGCGTCGCTACCCGACGCCAGTGTAACTCTCACGTCGTATTGAGGTTCCGTAGATCCGTTGGTTGACCCAGACCCTGCTGGACTACATCCTTGTCAGAAATTTTCAGGCAAGGAATGAGACTTTAGTTACTGCTTTTATGCTTTTCTAGGGTTGATGTTAGAACTGCTAGATTTATTTCTGCAAAATACTTGAAAATGATCACATGTTACTTTCTGCTCGAACCCACTTTTAAAATGCAACTTGAACCTCACATGCTAATTAATAAGCCAGACATTGTAGTTATGTGGAACTTTGTAGAAGATCACAGGCGTGGGCCTCTCCTATACGGAGGTTGGCACTACTCTTGTGGAGCGTCTGCTGGCTAGCCCAGAGACGACTCGCTTACGGACTTGTGGAACGTTGCTGGCTCGTCCAGGAATGTCTCACTTATGGATAGTTAATCGATGACGGGGGTGACCATTGAGAACTGGTGCTCCCCAGCTTTGGCTCACCCGTGACTGGTGCGCTCCGGTATGATACGTAGTATCATTCATGATTAATGATTTGTTTCGGATCGACGACGGGGGTGACCATTGAGAACTGGTGCTCCCCAGCTTTGGCTCACCCGTGACTGGTGCACTCCGGTATGATACGCCGTATCATTCGTGATCCTTGTCTTGTCTCGTGTCTAGATGGAGCGTTTGTTGGCTCGTGTCCATAACACAAACGACTCGCGGGTGGGGTAGGACAAAAGAGTCTAGCTGGGCCTGGGGGGTAGCTCCCCTCCGCCTACGCAGCTTGAGTCCTTAGGCTTTATCTTTGTATCGCAATTGGTGCACTCCTGTTTGCTTCGCAGGGATGCATTCCGGTCGTTTGACTTTTTCTAGACTTGGACGATCTGACCAGATGGACACCCCTGGCAGATTGACAGAACTACATGAACAACTCTTAGACGATCTGACTAGATGGACACCCCTAGCAGATCGATTAGAATAACCATTACTTATTTCCTGTTTTCTAGGACTGCCTGTGTAGTTGTCTTTTAAATTCCATTTAGAACTGCTAGAATTGTATAACTGCATTAACTTATGGTCTCATTAGTTCGTTGCTGACATGTGTTTTGCACATGTCCCAGACTTGACAGAGCTGCCACATTCTGAGGACCCCCCGCAGACTCTTTCCTTTTGTTGCCTCCGGTACGTACAGTTTTAGTCTTTATGTTAAACTCCTTGTTGGTTACCTTCTGCGTTTGAATAACATCTTCTTACTGCTATTTCTATTGTTTCATGCTAAACCATTCGATCGGACCTTCCCCTCCGCATCATAACTTGCCATGGACGCTTATTGGACCCCGAGCCTCAACGGCTCTAGTCCATGCGGGCTGGCCATGCCTCGCTGCTCAACCTTTTGGGAAGCGGGGCGTGACAGTTTTTGTGGTGGCCCATGCAGGTCTTGATCGAATGATTTATCGAAACAATAGTGCTACAGTAACTATTCAAACGACCAACAATAATTGAGTCTAACATAAGTTAGTTAGATTTTAGACTAGTTCCTTGGCCCCCTCTAGTTTGGATTTGAGTGAGAATACAGGAATAAGATGAAGTTTAAAGTGATGTATTTCTAACACATTGGATGGTTATAAGGTTGGATTCTCGACTTGATAAGGAACCATGGAAGCAAGAACATTGAATCGAGGGAATGAGATCGACTCTTGGTATGCTGCTCGCGATAGAAGTGTGGTGATTAGAAGCCTTGTTTTAACGACTAAATGCGTAGACCTACATCGATCAGGCGAACTGTTAGGCAACGGATATTATGAGCATATTTGTATATAAGCCGAGTAGCAACAGTATAACCTGGGTTTTGCAAAGTTCGAGGATGGCGACGTGGATGAAGTAAATAATATGATCATTAGAGATGAACAGAAGAGATTCTGAGTGATAATGTGATGACGAGGTTGATCTTATGATGGATTGTATAAGGTCGACAACATGATCTGTTTTGGACACAGTGATTTAAAGAAATTAAGGATCTTGGGAACGTCATGGGAGTTTCAAAGTCGACCGTTCGAATACGCATCGAGTGCGTACTGATCCCTGGATTCTAGTTACAGTTTACGAAATGAGGAAAGGCGATGACTTCTCCAGATCATGTGGATGGATTATAGTCAACAGTGACTAGCAGTTTAGGTGTCAATGAAAATTCTGGATCAAGTCAAGTGAGCATGTTTGGTTTTACGAGTGCTCAATGATCAGGAAATATGGGAAAAGAGTTAGTAGATTGCTTGGGTTGTTTGGATTAAAAAAGAAATCGTAAGTAAGTCTGACGCCTGAAAATCTAGAATTGGTTGGAAGTTTCACTTAGAGATTCCTAGGGGCAGTTGAGCCAAGAACCAATTGAAGCGGAGGACAACAGGATCATTGTAACAGGTTCTCGTGAACGGGCTTTTGAGTTGGAAATCTTATTGGTGTTTAAAATGATTGGGACCAGTCAATTAGGGCTGGTTAGTTGGAGGTTGTTTAACCACCCTAGATGTCAAATACTGGAAGTGTCTACACATTAGAGCCTTGTGTTTGTTCTGCCTTCCCCGTAGATCCATGAGGAGGATTACCCGGCTCGTGTGATTATATATCATTGTCGGGCATGCTTAGTATTATTACTTAGGTATATGTGGGCTTATGAGTGAATAATGGAATATGTGTATTGTGACGAACGTAATGATTATGTGTATATAGTACATGAATAAGTATAGATACTTATGTAAGATAATATGTGTGTGGAAAGCTAAACCACTCTGGGGATGTCTGTGTATATAAGAGTTAGTGTTGGAATATCTACTGGGGGTGTATGTAGTTGGAGATGCTTAATAATGGTTGAAATAATATGTGGGTAAAATTGTGTGTATATTAGTTATAATGATACTAGGGTACTTATGGTTAAATGTGCATCCTTATTATTTGATCTATATGTTAGTACGTGTGGGCGTGTGCTCGTACGTAGGTATGTGCTTACTATATGAATATGTGTGATATACGTACGGTAATAGGGTTATAAATTTTGTTTGGTATTGTTTGCCTTTACGGGATGTCGTGTGTGTACCTCGAGGTATACCCGATTATTGTATGTCTTAACTATGTATGGATAAGTAGATGTATTGGTATACAAATTATAAGTAGTAGGATATGGTGTGAATATATGAGTTACATGTGCGTGATTATACGGTGAATGCATGTATTAGGGAAGGTATTATAATTATACGTGTGCTGATGTCTGTATTATTATTATGGTATATAGAGTGATTGAACTATGTGAGTGTTACCTGACTAAATATTAGGTGTGATTGACATATGGTATGTATATGGTTGTATTGGTAGATGTGTATACTTTGGAGTGGTATTGGTATTGGTATAAATACCGTGTTACGTATATAGAGTATTCTGATACGTGTTTCGAGTCTCACTCAAGTTTGAGTGGGTATACTCTAAGTATATTGTTATATATGTCTTTGGTTTGCGTGTAGTATCATGAATATATCAATGAATGATGTATGATTGTTTGTGCCTATAGAGATAGGATTGTTTGCGCCTGGTTGCGTTACGCACCTGAAGGTGGGTCGCTATACCAGTATATAGTTATAGGACTGTATGCGATGTGAATATATGGTGAAGTATCTGCGTGCATTTGAGTGACTATAAATTTGTGAAATTCTAGTAATGGTGAATGTATATTAGATATAGTAGACTTGATTTAATAATGATATGATGTGATTACATGTGTTGATGTGTTTGGTATTGGATGTATACTAGGAACTATTAAGGAGTAGTATATCCATGTTTGTTTGTGCATAGGTAGCTATCCATACGTGAAGTACTACGATTGTATTTGTTGGTGTGAACTATTAAATTGGTTGTGAGTATGTGCACCATGTCATAAGTATTTAATAGTTATATAGGGATGTATGAGACTATATGAACGATTGAAATACGTGTATGAATTTACTGTCTAAGATATGTATAAGTATAGAATGTGCGTGTATATATATACATGTTTGTAGTGTTAATGTTTGACTATCTAGTGCATATATAGGCACTTGTACTAGTTATACCTGTTTTGAATTATAGTATGACGTGACTGGGATAGTTATTAGAGTGGCTATGTATATTTATAGTTAGAAAGTCCGAGGACGGACTTTACTCTAAGGTGGGTAGGATGTCACGGCCACTTTCCGGTCGTACGTGATTTGTGTGTATGATGATTCGTGTGCGCATTTTCGTATCTGGTTTTATTATTGTGTTTCCATAGCTCAGACGTGTGATCAGACCCCGTACCCACGACCCTCTCGAAGGCGCGATCGCCCCGATCTAATCTTAAGTTGATTGGTTCTAAATCCTAATATTTCTAAATGTCTTAACTAAAATGTTTATCATGATCGCATGATATCTTAATGAGTCTTATATTAATACTCCAAATCAAATCCTAACTGAGATTTTTTAAACCTCTAACTATAATAATCATCTAACGGTTAAAAGGGGGGAATCTTTTTATACTTACTTGGTTTAAACGAACCAACCTAATAATAATAAACATGTATTATTTCCCCCTTAATAATATTTTTTGTTAAGAATACTGTTATCATTTTGAAATCTGTAAACAAACAAATCAAACTCATTTGAGGTCAATTATTAAACCTATTTGTTTTTCTTATCATAACAACCCCCTCACTTCACGTTCTTCCCTGTGCAAGCGGCCACGTCTCCCCATCAGCCCGTAACTGTCGCATGTCGCTCCCTTTCCTGTTCTCTTAAAAAAAACACACACGGCGTTTCTTTGCCGCTCAGCCACTGCCCATCTCCTCACCGCTCCGAAGCCACCGCTCCTTCTTACGACGGCCTTGGCGATCACATCTCATCGCCGACCTCCCCTACTCGACAAGCTCCCAGGCCGCTACCCTCGAGTTGCCCCGACCTCTCACCCGTCAGCAAACACCCCCAATGCCAACCCTTCCTCCTCCTTCCCTCCGATCAACTTCCCGACAGCACATCTCCCCGCTAACACCCCAAGCTCCGACCTCAGTCTCCTCGGACCGCCGCCCTTCCTCCTTCAGCCAGCCTTCACCGACCCTTCTCCACGCCGTCCGGCCTCGTTGGACTTCCCTCCAGCCAACCCCCTTCGAAAACCGCCCGCAGGCGCCGTGCTCCGCCCTGTCACGCAAGAGCGCCGCCCAGCGAATGAAGCGGGCCTCTGTCCGTCGTTTCTTCGAGCAGCTGTCGCCCATCGGCCGTTTCCTCGTGCCGCCTCCTCGTCCCAACGCCGTCGTCTTCCTCTCCGGTATCCGCTTCACCGCCCCCTCATCGCAGAAACTCTCCGCCGTTGCAACGCATCGCTGTCGATCCCCGCCTCCCAACGCTACAGGCCGCACCGCGTATCCTCGCTAGCCACCGCATCCTCGTCGAGCGTTACGAAACCCAACGGCTTGTAAGTATTTTAGGACTGCATATTGATGTTAGCCTGCTGTTAAATGATTTTATGCGGCGACTTCCCATGCAATTTGATGCACGCACGTTTGTGTTGAACAAGTATACTGTGGTTACTTCAATGATGTGAGTGGGTAATAGTTTACTATAGGATACTATATGCATGCAAGCAATTTTCTAAAAAAAGTATTTTACAGTACGTTTTATAGTGCTCCCATGTGAATAAACTAGTGCATAAGGGTGCTAGTAATCTTATATTATTATCTACAATTTAGCCTACTGTAGATATCCTCTCCTATGAAAACTCCTGTGGTGTCTTCAAGACTTTCACCTTTGATACCATTTTCGCTGCCCATCCCCAAACAGTAGGGTCTCATGATATTAGTAATCTTATGTGTTAGTGATATAAGTCCGTAACTTACAGATAATATATGCAGTCTATGAGTGTTTACATAACTTAATGTTAGAATCCTTGTCGCAGATATACTACGTTATTCTTCGCGACCCGTTACCTTACACGCTACCGGAATCCAACCCCTGGCATCGCTACCCGACGCCAGTGTAACTCTCACGTCGTATTGAGGTTCCGTAGATCCGTTGGTTGACCCAGACCCTGCTGGACTACATCCTTGTCAGAAACTTTCAGGCAAGGAATGAGACTTTAGTTACTGCTTTTATGCTTTTCTAGAATTGATGTTAGAACTGCTAGATTTATTTCTGCAAAATACTTGAAAATGATCACATGTTACTTTCTGCTCGAACCCACTTTTAAAATGCAACTTGAACCTCACATGCTAATTAATAAGCCAGACATTGTAGTTATGTGGAACTTTGTAGAAGATCACAGGCGTGGGCCTCTCCTATACGGAGGTTGGCACTACTCTTGTGGAGCGTCTGCTGGCTAGCCCAGAGACGACTCGCTTACGGACTTGTGGAACGTTGCTGGCTCGTCCAGGAATGTCTCACTTATGGATAGTTAATCGATGACGGGGGTGACCATTGAGAACTGGTGCTCCCCAGCTTTGGCTCACCCGTGACTGGTGCGCTCCGGTATGATACGTAGTATCATTCATGATTAATGATTTGTTTCGGATCGACGACGGGGGTGACCATTGAGAACTGGTGCTCCCCAGCTTTGGCTCACCCGTGACTGGTGCGCTCCGGTATGATACACCGTATCATTCGTGATCCTTGTCTTGTCTCGTGTCTAGATGGAGCGTTTGTTGGCTCGTGTCCATAACACAAACGACTCGCGGGTGGGGTAGGACAAAAGAGTCTAGCTGGGCCTGGGGGGTAGCTCCCCTCCGCCTACGCAGCTTGAGTCCTTAGGCTTTATCTTTGTATCGCAGTTGGTGCACTCCTGTTTGCTTCGCAGGGATGCATTCCGGTCGTTTGACCTTTTCTAGACTTGGACGATCTGACCAGATGGACACCCCTGGCAGATTGACAGAACTACATGAACAACTCTTAGACGATCTGACTAGATGGACACCCCTAGCAGATCGATTAGAATAACCATTACTTATTTCCTGCTTTCTAGGACTGCCTGTGTAGTTGTCTTTTAAATTCCATTTAGAACTGCTAGAATTGTATAACTGCATTAACTTATGGTCTCATTAGTTCGTTGCTGACATGTGTTTTGCACATGTCACAGACTTGACAGAGCTGCCACAACCTGAGGATCCCCCGCAGACTCTTTCCTCTTTAGTTGCCTCCGGTACGTACAGTTTTAGTCTTTATGTTAAACTCTTTGTTGGTTACCTTCTGCGTTTGAATAACATATCTTTTACTGCTATTTCTATTGTTTCATGCTAAATCATTCGAACGGACCTTCCCCTCCGCATCATAACTTGCCATGGACGCTTATTGGACCCCGAGCCTCAACGGCTCTAGTCCATGCGGGCTGGCCATGCCTCGCTGCTCAACCTTTTGGGAAGCGGGGCGTGACAGGGGGGGTGGGCAAAAAGGCATCAGGACCCAGCAGAAACGGGCAGCACTACGGCAAAAGGAATCGATGGCATCAAGGGTGCCTAGGAAGGTGGTGCTGCGCCGTCTCCGTCCTGAGGCGGAGGAGGAGGAGGTGGTGGTGTAGGCTGCTGAGCTGGGGTGGGCGCGGAAGTGGAAGCAGGTCTAGTGTGTGTGGAAGTGTGTGTGGGAACCTGCTGGGTGGGTGGGGGTACGCGCGGAAGACGCTCTAAGATCTGTGTCAGGCAGTAGTGGATCTGAGGGATCAGGTCAAAGCGTCCAGCCATCGTAGAGACGGTGGAGGACAGGGTCCTAAGGTCACCTCTAAGACCACTCACTGCCAACTCAAGAGCACGTATGCTCTGCAGTACAGTGTCGAGCGGGGGTGGTGCAGAGGGACGCACCGGTCTAGGCTGCGCAGGGCGGGGCTGGCGTACGCGAGTGGAGTATGTAACGGGCTCAGCAGGGAAGGGGACAAAAGGTGCCGCGCCAGCAAATGTGGGCCTGGCCTCAGTGTGAGGCCGGGACACCGGCTGGTGAGAAGTAGAGGCAGCGGCAGCAAAGGAAGCGTGCAAAAGGGGTGACGAGGTGGCAAGAGAGGTCAGTGGCCCAGAAGTGTGGACAGACGCCACGACGCTCTCGGAGAATACTGCGGCTGTGGAGACAGAGGACTCTACCGCTGGGGCGAAACTGTGTGGACCAAAAGGCGCAATCCCAGCGGAGATCATGCTGGCCATGGTCTCCACGACCGCGGCAAACGAGGGCTCTCCACTCTCGACAAAGGTCGGCGGGCGCTCGGGGAGTGCGGAGCAAAGAGGCTCCACGGACAGAGGGCCAGAGGTGGCAGCGGGAGTGGTGGGGACAGCCTCGGAAGTGGTGACAGTGGTGGAAGTGGGCTCAGCAAAAGTACTCTCGACACTGACAGAGGTGGGGACAGAAGTGTCAGGAGCAGCGGAAACGTCAGGAACAGGCTGAGGGGCCACAGGGTCGACGGGGTCGGCAGCAGGCTCGGCAGGGTGTGCAGCAGGGTTTGCGGGAGCAGCCTGGGCAGCGTGGGTAGCGTGGGCCTGCTCGGCCTCCTCGGCCTCGAGCACGTACGCAGCGGGGATGAGGACATCCATCGCTGGGAGCCAGTCAATGTGGGCCGGTGCAATCTGGGTCCGAGCTGGGCTCGGGAGAATCATGTAGTCGGCACCGAAAGGGCCGTGCAACCAGACCCAGTGACGCTCACCATGCGGACGCAGCATCTTCATCCGGGCCATAACATCTATCGACAAGGAAGTGGGGCCCGGTACGCGTCGCAGGTCGTCAGGTAAGTCCTCGCCGGTCATCATGGTAAGCAGGGTGATCAGACCGTCGCAGCATATCGGTGAGCGAGCGCCCACCGACACAATGATACGGTCTAAAAACCAAGCCGCAATGTCGATCACGACGGCGGGGACAAGCTCGTGTCCATCCCTAGATAGAGCTCTAGGACGTGTCATCGCATAGAGCATGTAGAGCTCTGGCGTAGACATCGTGCCCGGCTCATATCTGGCCAAAAAGGTGGTCGCCATAAGGCGCTGGGCAATACGTAGGCAGGGGTGGACAATAGCCGAGGCCTTGGCCCTACTAGGGTCAAAGGCGGCGTGGTGGCCTGTAATCCGGGCCCAGAAGGCACCGGCGTCGAAGGAAGGTGGGGGATGTGGGTAGGGCCGTAACCGCGATCGGCTCCGGGGACTGCGGGCCATGAGAAGAACGCTCTCATCATATCGAGAGTGACCTGGCACTCTCGATCCATGAACCTGAATGAGCATCCCTCATCGGTCCGGGCAATCGAACTCAAAACCTCAAGTGTCGGGCGGGTGAACGTGTCCGCCGACACCTGAAGGAAGTCGCGCCAACCCACGTTGTCGTACAACGTGAGTATCCCCTCTAGTACCCCCAGGCGTCCAAGGTCAGCGAGGTGTGCAAACCTGGAGGGTACGATCGAGCGCTGGGAGATACGGTCGAAGACGGCGCGGTGTGCGTCGTCTCGGAACGTGATCCCGAGCGGCCCGACCAGTGGAGCCGGTGGTGGTGGCTGTGCAGCGGCGGGGAGTGGCTGTGCGGGCTGTGCGGGCTGTGGGTGCGCTGCAGGCTGTGCGGGGTGTGCGGGGCCTGCAGGCTATGCGGGGTGTGTGGGAGAAGGCGGAGGAGAGTCCTCCACCAAGTGGGAGGGGCCGGGCTCGTCCGACCGCTTCCGCTTAGCGGGAGCTCTCGTCGACCGCGGCCGTGTCCGGGGCGGCATATCGGCCCCGAGCGCGCCGAAAAATGAAAAAAGTGTGGTGCGTGTAAAAGAATGGAAAGAGTATACCCAAACACGCCGCGAGTGCTAAGCAGTGGAAGCGTGCGAAGTCCGCGCCTCCACGAAGTCCTGAGCAGCCCGTAGAAGCTCCCCTGAGCTCCCCTAAGCTCCAAAAAGCAACCTGCGCATGAAAAAGCGATATCAGCGAGTAATAATCAAAATGTATGGAGCAATAGGGGTATAATGGATAGATATAGAAATTGATTTGGGTTAGGGGGGCGTTTAGCACATGGATCCTCAAGAAATACACGAAAAGAGGAGAAAATAGTCGAAATAGGGGTACCGGAGGTGATCGGACGGCGTGCCGCCGGCGGCGACTCGGGCGAGGCACCGGGGCGTGCTCGGCCGGCGGTGGCGGACCGAGCGGCGGCGGGGCGAGGTCGTCCGGGCGAGTGGGTGCTGGGTGAAGCGAGATCGGGCGAGGGGAGCTGAGGGGGCGCGGGCGGATTTGGGATTTGCGATTTCGAAATCCGCGCCCCCCTCGTCACTTATATATAAAAAAGTTACGACTCGGCCGAGTGACGTGCTCACTCGGCCGAGCGAGGCAAATAAAGATTTTTTCCCCGATATCGCTTCGGCCGAGTGGCTTTGCCAGCCTCGGCCGAGTGGAGTAAGTCCATTCGGCCGAGTGACTCAAGCTACTCGGCATGACTCGCCCTAGGAGGGTATCCGTTTCACTCGGCCGAGTGAACATATATACTCGGCCGAGTAGCAGTTATATCGAAATCAAGAAAATAAACAGAGAGTTAGGTACAGCAGACTTCCCTCGTTCGTGAGCGGCTCGGCCGGGCGAACTTCTGTACTCGGCCGAGTGAGTAGTATGCTCGGCCGAGTGAGCCTTGTTTTCTGCTGTTTGTCTTCGTTTGGGCTCTAAACTCCGTCTTTCTTCCTCCAGTCGATTTCATCCTCCTCCTAAGCGTCGAACGCCTTCTTGGGGCGCTCCTCGTCGTCTCGTTCATCCTCCTCATGATGGATCTACCTATCTCCTCTCCTGTCGAGAAAAATAGGATCCGTTATCACAAGATTTTTGGGCGAACGACTCGAAACACTAAAAATTTCTAAAACGAAAATAAAGAAAAAGTAAAAAAAAATAAAGCAAAAACCGTCGGGTTGCCTTCCGACAAGCGCTCGTTTAAGGTCGTGAGCTCGACCCCCTATAATTTTCAATCAATGCGGGATGTTTGGTGCATACGAGATGCACCCGTCAAACTTTCCGGGGAGCGCGCTTGGATTTGGATGTGGCGGCGGCGCGTTCTCCTGCGGTGGTCTCTCGTCTCGAATAGTGTTGGGGGGAGGCTCCCCCAAGCAAGCGTTTGCTCCGGTCAACGGCTTAACCGGTGATGCCGGTCTCCGTGCCGGCGGAGCTTTCTTTGGAGACTTTAATTTCGAGAGCTTGCAGAGCTCTCGAATCCTTGCGACATCAGCGTCGCCTTCATCTTCATCAGCGGAGAAGTGGGGGGAATCGTCTTCATTCTTTTCATCTTGGCCTAAATCCGGGCCTTCTTCAAATTCTTCATCAAAAAGGGCGCCAATTGAGTGAGGAATCGCCTCTTCTATCACCTCGTCAAGGAGGTCCATGAGATCATCCGACCGTTCCTTGAGCAAATATACCCTATTGGTTTCGCCCGTCGGGATTCCTTCGGAATAGTGCTTGAGCCTTTGACCATTTACTTTGAACGTGGAACCGTCCTTGCTCTCCAACTCGAAAGCTCCTCCCGGATGTATATGCTTGATGGTGAAAGGTCCGGACCAACGTGACCTCAACTTACCGGGAAATAGTCGGAGCCGGGAATTGTAGAGCAAGGCCTTGTCTCCTACCTTGAAGTCCGTGACGGTTATGCGAGCATCGTGGAAAATCTTGGTCCTTTCCTTGTAAATTCTCGAGCTCTCATAGGCGTCTCTCCTTATTTCATCAAGCTCGTTGATGTCCAAGAGTCGCCTCACCGCCGCACTCTTGTAGTCGTAGTTAAAGGTCTTGATGGCCCAATATGCGCGGTGCTCCAACTCTACCGGCAAGTGGCAAGCCTTCCCATAAACTAGACGGAACGGTGTGGTGCCGATGGGGGTGCGAAAGGCCGTGCGATAAGCCCATAGAGCATCGTTTAACTTCATTGACCAATCCTTTCTAGACCGATCCACGGTTTTCTCGAGAATTTGCTTGATCTCTCTATTTGAGACTTCCACTTGGCCGCTTGTCTGGGGGTGATAAGCCATGCCAACTCTATGATTTACCCCGTACTTCTTTAGCATGGCTTCAAACTTGTTCTCTATGAAGTGGCTTCCCCCGTCGCTTATCAAGGTACGCGGCACTCCAAAGCGCGGGAAGATATTTTGCTTGAAGAACTTGGAGACGACCCTTGCATCATTAGTAGGAGTGGCAATTGCCTCCACCCATTTGGAGACGTAGTCGACAGCCAATAGGATGTATTTGTTGCCATTGCTCGATGGAAATGGTCTCATGAAGTCTACTCCCCAACAATCAAAAAGCTCAATTTCTTGGATGGGCCTCATTGGCATTTCATTGCGCTTGGAGATATTCCCGGTCCGTTGGCATCTATCGCACCCTTTTACAAAGTTGTGGGTGTCTTTAAACATTGTCGGCCAGAAGAACCCGCTCTGCAAGATCTTAGCGGTGGTTTTAGAGGCGGCATGATGTCCCCCGCATGGTAGACCGTGGCAATGCAAAATGATAGACGTTGCCTCCTCTTTAGAAACACACCTACGAATGACACTATCTTTGCATATCTTGAAAAGGTAAGGATCTTCCCAAAAGTAGCTACGGACCTCATGCATAAATCTCCTCTTTTGTTGCGTGGACATCCCATGCGGTTTGATTCCACAAGCCAAGTAGTTGACGAAGTCCGCGTACCAAGGTACTTCCCCGGTCCTTACCGCATATAGCCTCTCATCAACAAATGTGTCATCAATAGGTAAGCTCTCATCCTCCTTGTCGCGAATGAGCCTAGATAAATGATCCGCCACGACATTGTCTGTACCCTTCTTATCTCTGATCTCTAGGTCGAATTCTTGCAACAAGAGTATCCACCTAATCAACCGGGGTTTGGCCTCCTTCTTGTTTAAAAGATACTTCAATGCCGCATGGTCGGTGTGGACAATCACCTTGGAACCGAGGAGGTAGGAGCGAAACTTCTCTATAGAATAGACGACCGCTAGAAGCTCCTTCTCGGTAGTTGTGTAGTTTTTCTGCGCGTCATCCAATGTCTTGCTTGCGTAGTATATCGCATGAAGCTTCCTATCCTTCCTTTGTCCCAATACCGCTCCAATGGCTTGGTCGCTAGCATCGCACATTAGCTCAAAAGGGAGGCTCCAATCCGGCGGTTGTATGATAGGCGCTGAGACTAGCGCTTCCTTCAAGGTGTTGAAAGCTTGCAAGCATTCTCCTGAAAAGTCAAAAGGAACATCTTTAGCGAGCAAGGAAGTAAGAGGTCGGGCAATCGAGGCGAAAGCCTTGATGAAGCGGCGGTAAAACCCCGCGTGACCAAGGAAACCTCTAATGCCCTTGACATTAATAGGAGGAGGAAGTTTTTCGATTACCTCAATTTTTGCTTTATCTACCTCGATTCCTCTTGAGGAAACAAGATGTCCGAGAACTATACCTGCCGTTACCATGAAGTGACACTTCTCCCAATTGAGAGTGAGATTGTTTTGTTGGCACCTTTTTAGGACTTTAGTGAGATTTTCCAAGCAAGAGTCAAACTCACTTCCGTAAACCGAGAAATCATCCATAAAAACTTCCATAATGTTTTCAATATAATCGGAAAATATGGATGTCATACATCTTTGAAAAGTGGCGGGAGCATTACAAAGGCCGAACGGCATCCTACGGTATGCATAGGTGCCATAGGGACAAGTGAAAGTTGTCTTTTCTTGGTCATCTTCGTGCAAAGGGATTTGGAAGAAACCCGAATACCCGTCTAGATAGCAAAAGTATTTATGGTTTGCGAGGCGTTCAAGCATTTGATCAATGAATGGCAATGGGTAATGGTCCTTTCGGGTGGCTTTATTGAGTTTCCTATAGTCAATGCACATTCGCCATCCTGTGACAGTGCGCGTAGATATTGGCTCACCTTTTTCATTTTTTATGACAGTCATCCCCCCTTTCTTGGGGACGACGTGATCGGGGCTAACCCATCTACTGTCAGAGATAGGATAAATTATACCGGCTTCTAGCAATTTTAGGATTTCCTTTTTAACCACCTCCTTCATGTTCAGGTTTAACCGACTTTGAGGCTCTATGGAGGTGGCTTCGGTATCCTCCAAATGGATCCGATGCATGCAAAGCCTAGGGCTTATCCCTTTTAGATCGGAGATAGTGTATCCCAAGACATCTTTGTGGCTCCTAAGAACGTCTAGGAGTTTTTCAAGTTGATCTTGTGTGAGGTGGGAATTGACTATCACCGGGAAAGTCAATTTATTACCCAAAAAGGCATACCTTAGATTCGGCGGTAATTGTTTAAGCTCTACCTCAGGTGGCGCTGCTCCTTCCACTTCATCGGCTCGCATGAGTTCGACTTTCTCCTTGTCATCCGGGTTTAGCTCATGTTCAGGTGGCATGCTTTCTTGTGACGAGTCAGACTCGCTACTTAGTGAGGATGAGGCATCGAAATAGGCGCCCTCCGATTCAGGGCTAGCATCACCAAAACCTTCACTCTGCTCCAGTTCGTACCTGGAATCAAGAAACACATCAGACGATTCATAAAAACAAGAGTGAGCGTCATAGAGTGTAACTCCCTGAATGTCGGTTTGCTCGAAGGGTTCTTCGGGAGCATAGTGTTCTTCGACACCCGCCCTATTGTCTTCGAAATACAATTTGTCGTCGACCACGTCAACTCTGACATTGCCTCCGATAGTCCCCTCCGGGGAAATTTGGTCCATCACAAAACTAGCAAATAGTTGTTCGTCGGGGTCTTTGATATCAATAGCAAATGCTCCGGTAGCGTGGACCTCGTCAACAAGCTCCTTAAGGAGGTCTGTGAAGGAGTCATAGTCTTCTCGACTGAGTTCCATTATTGGCAGTGCATCCTCCATTCTCCCTGTTAAGATCTTATGCAAAATACGGGGAGAATATGCAAATAGGGCTGCGAATAAAGTTAAAATAAGATATGGAGGAGGATGAAGAAAGAAAGAAAGAAGAAATAACCGGGTGGTCGATGCCAAACACAGTCAAAATGTCGTCCCCGGCAACGGCGCCAAAAACTTGATCGCTCCGGGACGTACACCCAAAGAACGGTTGTAGTTTTACCGCAAGCGCACGGTATAGCGGCGAGCGGGATATCGAACACAGGGAGGACGAATGACCGTGCTTGCTTCTAATCAACCTGGCTATTTAAGAATAGAGAGAATTGCCTTGGGCGATCCTGTCACAATCGTCAGACAAATGTGCGAAATATCAAATCAAATAAAGAACGTCTAGGGAATGGGGAATCCCCGCTACTCACCGTATTTCATAAATGTGGTTCGTCGGTATCAAAATCGGTAGAATGAGAATTTGGATGAACTAGTTGCAACTAAATGTGGAACCAAGCTCACGCTCTCACGCTGTTGCCGGTCTATAGCTATCCTAGGGTCGGGTCCAATCTCTTGCAAACCCTAGCCTAGGAAAGCTAGCATTAGGATCAACATCATCGTCCAATTGCGCACCGAGCCCAATCTCTTGCAAACTCGGTCCACAATCTAAATTAGGATAGTTCCTACCCATCCAATCTCTTGCAAACGGGTATCGGCACGGAATTGCAACCGGAGATCCTAGTATCGGTCCAATCTCTTGCAAACCGATACTTCGAAAGTCCGACTCCAACCCAATTCGGATTTCTAGGGCTTCCTATCAAATTGGGATCCAATCTCTTGCAAATCCCAATTGATATGAATACCTAGCTATCCGTAGTAATTCGATCCCAATCTAATCTCTAATTATTGATTCTAGCACAATTTCTACCAATTTATCACAAATACGAAATTGGGCTTGTAGGGTTCATCCCCACGCCCCAAGACGTGGAGACTACTCACAAATCATAGCAATAGCACAAAAATAATCAATGAAATAGGCAATGGAATTCATCACAATAATGATATAAACAATAAAAATAGAGTTTTTGGGGAAGAGAGATGCAAACCAATGTAGTTCTTCAATTAATCCAACAAAAATCCAAGTTTTTCCTCTTCTCCAATCACAAATAATAAAGCTAAAAAGTAATCTCAAAAAGCTGCAAAAAATCTAAGAGATGGCTCTTCAAACTAGGGTAAAAACAGGGCTTAAATAGCCCCAAAAATCGTCCAAAAATCCTGACCAAAACGCCCCTGCACAGCCTGTTTTCCGCAAATTTCGCTACAGGCAGCGCATCGCACTCGGCCGAGTGACAAAAGTCGCTCGGCCGAGTGAAAACCCTGTAATTTTCCAGTAAGTCGGGGCTTTCAGGGGTCTTCAGTTCGGAGGCGGCTCGGCCGAGTGAGTTGTCGTCACTCGGCCGATGGCTTCAAGGCACTCGGGCGGACGTAATAATCCACTCGGCCGAGTGGGTCTTCTGAAGCTCAGGTGGCCGAAAAACAGAAACTTCGATATTTTGGAGGGGCTTCGTCTGGGCGCCACTCGGGCGGACGTGGTATCGTCACTCGGCCGATGTGGACGCCGACGCTCGGCCGAGTACACATGGAAATCGTGTCTGAACGGGTCGGCCGAGCAGTGTCTCGCTGGTCGGCCGAGTGGGACACAAAAGATGCCCAATCTGATTGTTTTGGCCTCCTCGTCGCTCCTGCGACGTCCATTCTTCTTCCGCTCCTCTCCAACAGCAAAATATCCCTCGGGGAGGTCGTCGGTGGCCGTCTAGAGTAAGCGCGTCTCGAGATCACTCCAAATCGCGCCAAATCACCTTAAATGCGACAAAAACAACAAATCGTGAAAAGCATCGCAATATCGTCGATATATCGTGAAAAACATGATTTGGGCGATCTAAATGGCATGCAAATACACGGAAAAAAGGTGTAAAATGAGGAGTGATCACTAGTTAAGGCTGGGTCGTTGAAAATCCAAACAAGTGGAGTTAGTTAATTGTATTGCCAAGACAATAGTGGATTAAATCTCGTACCGGATTGGTTATGGACTGGAAGTACCCAGGTTGCGGAGAACCAGGAGAAAAATTGCTTGCCTCTGAATTTGCTTTTCTGTG
>CM061142.1:76041158-76107898 GCA_030789695.1 Scilla litardierei
AATATAAAGTATAAGAAATGTGAAGAAATAATCTAGGGTAAAGCATGCGTTGATCTACTCAACTTTGCACCTCGAGGAGTGTTGTGTATCTCTAACAAGTGCACAAACAGCAGACTCTATGCGCATGACGGTCACACGGCCTATTTCTCGGTATGATAAATAGAAGAGTTAAAGGAAAAGATGTTTCCTTACAATCCCCTCAAGTGTGAGTGGGAGATGTTGGATATGAACGACATAAATACCCCCATGAGGACATGTATGTGGGTATACGGACCTCAGATGTCACGTGCACGAAAGCGTGCACGAAGGGAACCTTTTCTCGTGTGAAAAGGACCACTCAATAAGTGGATAAAGCCACTTTATAAGTGCATAAAGGCACTTGATAAGTGAATGAAGAAGAGGATAAGTAAATGTGCTAATATAGGCTAATAAGCTTATATTTAGTTATTTCCTACAATAACTACCCCTAAAGCCTATAAATATGACCCAAGGGTAATGCATTTACATTAATCTAACCATGTCATAAGTTTGCATAAGGCAACTTGTGTTCTTCTTCTCCCTTCCATTAAAATCCTCTTCTAAATAGAGATTTAGGCGGTGAAACGCAGCTTCGATCCTCCGTGACGAAGTACCGATCGTTGTGACAAATCCGAGGGCGTAGTTCAGAGATTACGGTGCCGCATACGCAAGCGTAAGTCTCTACTTTATTATTCGATCCTAACGTCCTTGTTTTGACAGGATCCTACATAAACTACGTAGAGACCTTCTCACCTGTTGTTCGTTTTACCTCGATTCGCTTGATTCTGGCTTTGGTAGCTTGCTTAGACCTCGAATTACATCAAATGGATGTAAAGACTACCTTTCTCAATGGAGAATTGGACGAGGAGATCTATATGGAACAACCAACAGGGTTTGTAAAAGAAGGAAACGAACATAAGGTTAGTAAACTTCGTAAGTCCATATATGGTCTTAAACAATCCTCGAGGCAATGGTATATACGATTTCAAGAAGTTGTCTTATCAAATGGTTTTACCGTGCTTGATGAAGATAACTGTGTATATATCAAGAGGATCAAAAGCAAGTATGTTATTATGTCTCTATATGTAGATGACATTTTAATAGCCGGAAATAACAAGGGCTTTGTGATGGATATCAAGGCTTGGCTTTCATCAGTATTTGAGATGAAAGACATGGAAGAAGCCGCATATATCCTTGGAGTTAAGATTTCAAGGAATCGTTTGAAGAAAATTCTTTCTCTTTCACAAGAGACTTATATAAAGAAGGTTCTAGAACGTTTTAATATGTAGGACTGTAAGTCCATTGATACTCATATAAGAAAATGCGATAATTTATGTCTGAAAATGTGTTCAAAGAACCAAAAGGAAAAGGAAATTATGGAAAAAGTTCCATATTCCAGTGCAGTTGGTAGTCTTATGTACGCTATGATGTGTACAAGACCGGATATCTGTTTTCCCGTTGGAATGGTAAGTCATTACCAATCCAATCCCGGGCAAGCACACTGGAAAGCGGTTAAGAGGATAATGCGGTATCTTAAAGGGACTGTGGACTATGCTTTATGCTATCAAGGAGATGCCTTGAGGCTCAAAGGCTACACTGATGCTGATTGGGCGGGTGATCTCGATGAGCGACGATCGACCTCAGGACATGTTTTTCTACTCGGATCTGGTGCAATATCCTAGAGTAGTAAGAAACAATACTGCATCGTACTTTCAACTATGGAAGCCGAATTTGTAGCATTTAGCATGGCGGTCCAAGAAGCTGTTTGGCTTAGGAGGTTCTTAGACAAGCTAATTGATGCAAGTGACTCAGGTGCTGTACCAATATACAGTGACAGTCAAGCATCTATAGCCTATGTCAAAGATCCAAAATTTCATTGTAAGACCAAACACATTGATATCCGCTACAAATTTGCAAAAGACTATGATAAGAACAAGAAGGTAGACATTAGGTACTTATCTACGCATGAGATGATAGCGGATCTGCTTACGAAGGCGATCCCCAGAGATGTGTTTTACAAATACTTATCATCTCAAGGATTGCGTAAGAGCTGAGTTGTACCAATGTATTTCCATGTCTATGAAAGATCAAATTCAATAAAAGAATAAGTTCTTTTCGACATTGCATATGAGTTTTTTTGAAAATGTTTGTGTACATTTGTCACGGCCACTTTTCGGTCGTACGTGATTTGTGTGTATGATGATTCGTGTGCGCATTTTTGTATCTGGTTTTATTATTGTGTTTCCATAGCTCAGACGTGTGATCAGACCCCGTACCCACGACCCTCTCGAAGGCGCGATCGCCCCGATCTAATCTTAAGTTGATTGGTTCTAAATCCTAATATTTCTAAATGTCTTAACTAAAATGTTTATCATGATCGCATGATATCTTAATGAGTCTTATATTAATACTCCAAATCAAATCCTAACTGAGATTTTTTAAAACCTCTAACTATAATAATCATCTAACGGTTAAAAGGGGGGAATCTTTTTATACTTACTTGGTTTAAACGTACCAACCTAATAATAATAAACATATATTATTTCCCCCTTAATAATATTTTTTGTTAAGAATACTGTTATCATTTCGAAATCTGTAAACAAACAAATCAAACTCATTTGAGGTCAATTATTAAACCTATTTGTTTTTCTTATCATAACAACCCCCTCACTTCACGTTCTTCCCTGTGCAAGCGGCCACGTCTCCCCATCAGCCCGTAACTGTCGCATTTCGCTCCCTTTCCTGTTCTCTTAAAAAAAACACACACGGCGTTTCTTTGCCGCTCAGCCACCGCCCATCCCCTCACCGCTCCGAAGCCACCGCTCCTTCTTACGACGGCCTTGGCGATCACCTCTCATCGCCGACCTCCCCTACTCGACAAGCTCCCAGGCCGCTACCCTCGAGTTGCCCCGACCTCTCACCCGTCAGCAAACACCCCCCAACGCCAACCCTTCCTCCTCCTTCCCTCCGATCAACTTCCCGACAGCACATCTCCCCGCTAACACCCCAAGCTCCGACCTCAGTCTCCTCGGACCGTCGCCCTTCCTCCTTCAGCCAGCCTTCACCGACCCTTCTCCATGCCGTCCGGCCTCGTTGGACTTCCCTCCAGCCAACCCCCGTCGGAAACCGCCCGCAGGTGCCGTGCTCCGCCCTGTCACGCAAGAGCGCCGCCCAGCAAATGAAGTGGGCCTCTGTCCGCCGTTTCTTTGAGCAGCTGTCGCCCAGCGGCCATTTCCTCGTGCCGCCTCCTCATCCCAACGTCGTCGTCTTCCTCTCCGGCATCCGCCTCACCGCCCCCTCATCGCAGAAACCCTCCGCCGTTGCAGCGCATCGCTGTCGACCCCCGCCTCCCAACGCTACAGGCCGCACCGCGTATCCTCGCTAGCCACCGCATCCTCGTCGAGCGTTACGAAACCCAACGGCTTGTAAGTATTTTAGGACTGCATATTGATGTTAGCCTGCTGTTAAATGATTATAAGCGGCGACTTCCCATGCAATTTGATGCACGCACGTTTGTGTTGAACAAGTATACTGTGGTTATTCCAATGATGTGAGTGGGTAATAGTTTACTATAGGATACTATATGCATGCAAGCAATTTTCTAAAAAAAAGTATTTTACAGTACGTTTTATAGTGCTCCCATGTGAATAAACTAGTGCATAAGGGTGCTAGTAATCTTATATTATTATCTACAATTTAGCCTACTGTAGATATCCTCTCCTATGAAAACTCCTGTGGTGTCTTCAAGACTTTCACCTTTGATACCATTTTCGCTGCCCATCCCCAAACAGTAGGGTCTCATGATATTAGTAATCTTATGTGTTAGTGATATAAGTCCGTAACTTACAGATAATATATGCAGTCTATGAGTGTTTACATAACTTAATGTTAGAATCCTTGTCGCAGATATACTACGTTATTCTTCGCGACCCGTTATCTTACACGCTACCAGAATCCAACCCCTGGCGTCGCTACCCGACGCCAGTGTAACTCTCACGTCGTATTGAGGTTCCGTAGATCCGTTGGTTGACCCAGACCCTGCTGGACTACATCCTTGTCAGAAATTTTCAGGCAAGGAATGAGACTTTAGTTACTGCTTTTATACTTTTCTAGAATTGATGTTAGAACTGCTAGATTTATTTCTGCAAAATACTTGAAAATGATCGCATGTTACTTTCTGCTCGAACCCACTTTTAAAATGCAACTTGAACCTCACATGCTAATTAATAAGCCAGACATTATAATTATGTGGATCTTTGTAGAAGATCACAGGCATGGGCCTCTCCTATACGGAGGTTGGTACTACTCTTGTGGAGCGTCTGCTGGCTAGCCCAGAGACGGCTCGCTTACGGACTTGTGGAACGTTTGCTGGCTCGTCCAGGAATGTCTCACTTATGGATAGTTAATCGATGAAGGGGGTGACCATTGAGAACTGGTGCTCCCCAGCTTTGGCTCACCCGTGACTGGTGCGCTCCGGTATGATACGTAGTATCATTCATGATTAATGATTTGTTTCGGATCGACGACGGGGGTGACCATTGAGAACTGGTGCTCCCCAGCTTTGGCTCACCCGTGACTGGTGCGCTCCGGTATGATACACCGTATCATTCGTGATCCTTGTCTTGTCTCGTGTCTAGATGGAGCGTTTGTTGGCTCGTGTCCATAACACAAACGACTCGCGGGTGGGGTAGGACAAAAGAGTCTAGCTGGGCCTGGGGGTAGCTCCCCTCCGCCTACGCAGCTTGAGTCCTTAGGCTTTATCATTGTATCGTAATTGATGCACTCCTGTCTGCTTCGCAGGGATGCACTCCTGTCGTTTGACCTTTTCTAGACTCGGACAATCTGACCAGATGGACACCCCTGACAGATTGGCAGAACTACATGAACAACTCTTAGACGATCTGACTAGATGGACACCCCTAGCAGATCGATTAGAACAACCCTTACTTTTCCTGCTTTCTAGAACTCCTGTGTAGGTTGTCATTTAAATTCCATATCGAACTGCTAGAATTGTATAACTGCTTTAATTATGGTCTCATTAGTTCGTTGCTGACATGTGTTTTGCACATGTCACAGACTTGGCTGAGCTGGCATCTCCTGAGGATCCCAGCAGACTCTTCACTTTTTAGTTGTCCCTGGTACGTGCAGTTTTAGCTTCTATGTTAAACTCTTTGTTGGTTACCTTCTGCTTGAATAGTATTTTATATTACTGTTTGACTATTGTTTCATGATAAACCATTCGATCGGACCTTCTCCTCCGCATCATAACTTGCCTAGACGCTTATTGGACCCCGAGCCGCAACGGCTCGAGTCCATGCGGGCTGGCCATGTCTCGCTTCTCAACCTTTTGGGAAGCGGGGCGTGACAGTTTTTGTGGTGGCCCATGCAGGTCTTGATCGAATGATTTATCGAAACAATAGTGTTGCAGTAACTATTCAAACAACCAACAATATTCGAGTCTGACATAAGTTAGTTAGGATTAGACTAGTCCACTGGCCCCCTCTAGTTTGGATTTGAGTGAAAATACAGGAATAAGATGAAGTTTAAAGTGATGTATTTCTAACACATTGGATGGTTATAAGGTTGGATTCTCGACTTGACAAGGAACCATGGAAGTGAGAACATGGAATCGAGGGAATGAGATCGACTCTTAGTATGCTACTCGTGATAGAAGTGTGGTGATTAGAAGTCTTGTCTTAACGACCAAAGGCGTAGACCTACATCGATCAAGTGAAATGTTATGCATCAGATATTATGAGCATATTTATATATAAGCCGAGCAGCAACAGTATAACCTGGGTCTTGAATAAAAAAAACCTAGTTCGAGGATAGCAACGTGGTTGAAGTAAATAATATGATCATTAGAGATGAACAGAAGAGATTCAGAGTGATAATGTGATGACGAGGTTGATCTTATGATGGGTTGTAAAAGATCGACAATATGATCTGTTTTGGACACAGTGATTTAAAGGAATTAAGGATCTTGGGAACGTCATGGGAGTTTCAAAGTCGACCGTTCGAATACGCATCGAGTGCGTACTGATCCCTGGATTCTAGTTACAGTTTACGAAATGATGAAAGGCGATGACTTCTCCAGATCATGTGGATGGATTGTAGTCAACAGTGACTAGCAGTTTAGGTGTCAATGGAAATTCTGGATCAAGTCAAGTGAGCATGTTTGGTTTTACGAGTGCTCAATGATCAGGAAATATGGGAAAAGAGTTAGTAGATTGCTTGGGTTGTTTGGATTGAAAAGGAAATCGTAAGTAAGTCTGACGCCTGAAAATCTAGAATTGGTTGGAAGTTTCACTTAGAGATTCCTAGGGGCAGTTGAGCCAAGAACCAATTGAAGCGGAGGACAACAGGATCATTGTAACAGGTTCTCGTGAACGGGCTTTTGAGTTGGAAATCTTATTGGTGTTTAAAATGATTGGGACCAGTCAATTAGGGCTGGTTAGTTGGAGGTTGTTTAACCACCCTAGATGTCAAATACTGGAAGTGTCTACACATTAGAGCCTTGTGTTTGTTCTACCTTCCCCGTAGATCCATGAGGAGGATTACCCGGCTCATGTGATTATATATCATTGTCGGGCATGCTTAGTATTATTACTTAGGTATATGTGGGCTTATGAGTGAATAATGGAATATGTGTATTGCGACGAACATAATGATTACGTGTATATAGTACATGAATAAGTATAGATACTTATGTAAGATAATATGTGTGTGGAAAGCTAAACCACTCTGGGGATGTATGTGTATATAAGAGTTAGTGTTGGAATATCTACTGGGGGTGTATGTAGTTGGAGATGCTTAATAATGGTTGAAATAATATGTGGGTAAAATTGTGTGTATATTAGGTATAATGATACTAGGGTACTTATGGTTAATTGTGCATCCTTATTATTTGATCTATATGTTAGTACGTGTGGGCGTGTGCTCGTACGTAGGTATGTGCTTACTATATGAATATGTGTGATATACGTACGGTAATAGGGTTATAAATTTTGTTTGGTATTGTTTGCCTTTACGGGATGTCGTGTGTGTACCTCGAGGTATACCCGATTATTGTATGTCTTAACTATGTATGGATAAGTAGATGTATTGGTATACAAATTATAAGTAGTAGGATATGGTGTGAATATATGAGTTATATGTGCGTGATTATACGGTGAATGCATGTATTAGGGAAGGTATTATAATTATACGTGTGCTGATGTCTGTATTATTATTATGGTATATAGAGTGATTGAACTATGTGAGTGTTACCTGACTAAATATTAGGTGTGATTGACATATGGTATGTATATGGTTGTATTGGTAGATGTGTATACTTTGGAGTGGTATTGGTATTGGTATAAATACCGTGTTACGTATATAGAGTATTCTGATACGTGTTTCGAGTCTCACTCAAGTTTGAGTGGGTATACTCTAAGTATATTGTTATATATGTCTTTGGTTTGCGTGTAGTATCATGAATATAACAATGAATGATGTATGTATAGAGATAGGATTGTTTGCGCCTGGTTGTGTTACGCACCTGAAGGTGGGTCGCTATACCAGTATATAGTTATAGGACTGTATGCGATGTGAATATATGGTGACGTATCTGCGTGCATTTGAGTGACTATAAATTTGTGAAATTCTAGTAATGGTGAATGTATATTAGATATAGTAGACTTGATTTAATAATGATATGATGTGATTACATGTGTTGATGTGTTTGGTATTGGATGTATACTAGGAACTATTAAGGAGTAGTATACCCATGTTTGTTTGTGCATAGGTAACTATCCATACGTGAAGTACTACGATTGTATTTGTTGGTGTGAACTATTAAATTGGTTGTGAGTATGTGCACCATGTCATAAGTATTTAATAGTTATATAGGGATGTATGAGACTATATGAACGATTGAAATACGTGTATGAATGTACTGTCTAAGATATGTATAAGTATAGAATGTGCGTGTATATATATACATGTTTGTAGTGTTAATGTTTGACTATCTAGTGCATATATAGGCACTTGTATTAGTTATACCCGTTTTGAATTATAGTATGACGTGACTGGGATAGTTATTAGAGTGGCTATGTATATTTATAGTTAGAAAGTCCGAGGACGGACTTTACTCTAAGGTGGGTAGGATGTCACGGCCACTTTCCGGTCGTACGTGATTTGTGTGTATGATGATTCGTGTGCGCATTTTCGTATCTGGTTTTATTATTGTGTTTCCATAGCTCAGACGTGTGATCAGACCCCGTACCCACGACCCTCTCGAAGGCGCGATCGCCCCGATCTAATCTTAAGTTGATTGGTTCTAAATCCTAATATTTCTAAATGTCTTAACTAAAATGTTTATCATGATCGCATGATATCTTAATGAGTCTTATATTAATACTCCAAATCAAATCCTAACTGAGATTTTTTAAAACCTCTAACTATAATAATCATCTAACGGTTAAAAGGGGGGAATCTTTTTATACTTACTTGGTTTAAACGTACCAACCTAATAATAATAAACATATATTATGTCCCCCTTAATAATATTTTTTGTTAAGAATACTGTTATCATTTCGAAATCTGTAAACAAACAAATCAAACTCATTTGAGGTCAATTATTAAACCTATTTGTTTTTCTTATCATAACAACCCCCTCACTTCACGTTCTTCCCTGTGCAAGCGGCCACGTCTCCCCATCAGCCCATAACTGTCGCATGTCGCTCCCTTTCCTGTTCTCTTAAAAAAAACACACACGGCGTTTCTTTACCGCTCAGCCACCGCCCATCCCCTCACCGCTCCGAAGCCACCGCTCCTTCTTACGACGGCCTTGGCGATCACCTCTCATCGCCGACCTCCCCTACTCGACAAGCTCCCAGGCCGCTACCCTCGAGTTGCCCCGACCTCTCACCCGTCAGCAAACACCCCCCAACGCCAACCCTTCCTCCTCCTTCCCTCCGATCAACTTCCCGACAGCACATCTCCCCGCTAACACCCCAAGCTCCGACCTCAGTCTCCTCGGACCGTCGCCCTTCCTCCTTCAGCCAGCCTTCACCGACCCTTCTCCATGCCGTCCGGCCTCGTTGGACTTCCCTCCAGCCAACCCCCGTCGGAAACTGCCCGCAGGTGCCGTGCTCCGCCCTGTCACGCAAGAGCGCCGCCCAGCGAATGAAGTGGGCCTTTGTCCGCCGTTTCTTTGAGCAGCTGTCACCCAGCGGCCATTTCCTCGTGCCGCCTCCTCATCCCAACGTCGTCGTCTTCCTCTCCGGCATCCGCCTCACCGCCCCCTCATTGCAGAAACCCTCCGCCGTTGCAGCGCATCGCTGTCGACCCCCGCCTCCCAACGCTACAGGCCGCACCGCGTATCCTCGCTAGCCACCGCATCCTCGTCGAGCGTTACGAAACCCAATGGCTTGTAAGTATTTTAGGACTGCATATTGATGTTAGCCTGCTGTTAAATGATTATAAGCGGCGACTTCCCATGCAATTTGATGCACGCACGTTTGTGTTGAACAAGTATACTGTGGTTATTCCAATGATGTGAGTGGGTAATAGTTTACTATAGGATACTATATGCATGCAAGTAATTTTCTAAAAAAAAAGTATTTTACAGTACGTTTTATAGTGCTCCCATGTGAATAAACTAGTGCATAAGGGTGCTAGTAATCTTATATTATTATCTACAATTTAGCCTACTGTAGATATCCTCTCCTATGAAAACTCCTGTGGTGTCTTCAAGACTTTCACCTTTGATACCATTTTCGCTGCCCATCCCCAAACAGTAGGGTCTCATGATATTAGTAATCTTATGTGTTAGTGATATAAGTCCGTAACTTACAGATAATATATGCAGTCTATGAGTGTTTACATAACTTAATGTTAGAATCCTTGTCGCAGATATACTACGTTATTCTTCGCGACCCGTTATCTTACACGCTACCGGAATCCAACCCCTGGCGTCGCTACCCGACGCCAGTGTAACTCTCACGTCGTATTGAGGTTCCGTAGATCCGTTGGTTGACCCAGACCCTGCTGGACTACATCCTTGTCAGAAATTTTCAGGCAAGGAATGAGACTTTAGTTACTGCTTTTATACTTTTCTAGAATTGATGTTAGAACTGCTAGATTTATTTCTGCAAAATACTTGAAAATGATCGCATGTTACTTTCTGCTCGAACCCACTTTTAAAATGCAACTTGAACCTCACATGCTAATTAATAAGCCAGACATTATAATTATGTGGATCTTTGTAGAAGATCACAGGCATGGGCCTCTCCTATATGGAGGTTGGTACTACTCTTGTGGAGCGTCTGCTGGCTAGCCCAGAGACGGCTCGCTTACGGACTTGTGGAACGTTTGCTGGCTCGTCCAGGAATGTCTCACTTATGGATAGTTAATCGATGACGGGGGTGACCATTGAGAACTGGTGCTCCCCAGCTTTGGCTCACCCGTGACTGGTGCGCTCCGGTATGATACGTAGTATCATTCATGATTAATGATTTGTTTCGGATCGACGACGGGGGTGACCATTGAGAACTGGTGCTCCCCAGCTTTGGCTCACCCGTGACTGGTGCGCTCCGGTATGATACACCGTATCATTCGTGATCCTTGTCTTGTCTCGTGTCTAGATGGAGCGTTTGTTGGCTCGTGTCCATAACACAAACGACTCGCGGGTGGGGTAGGACAAAAGAGTCTAGCTGGGCCTGGGGGGTAGCTCCCCTCCGCCTACGCAGCTTGAGTCCTTAGGCTTTATCGTTGTATCGTAATTGATGCACTCCTGTCTGCTTCGCAGGGATGCACTCCGGTCGTTTGACCTTTTCTAGACTCGGACAATCTGACCAGATGGACACCCCTGGCAGATTGGCAGAACTACATGAACAACTCTTAGACGATCTGACTAGATGGACACCCCTAGCAGATCGATTAGAACAACCCTTACTTTTCCTGCTTTCTAGAACTCCTGTGTAGGTTGTCATTTAAATTCCATATCGAACTGCTAGAATTGTATAACTGCTTTAATTATGGTCTCATTAGTTCGTTGCTGACATGTGTTTTGCACATGTCACAGACTTGGCTGAGCTGGCATCTCCTGAGGATCACAGCAGACTCTTCACTTTTTAGTTGTCCCTGGTACGTGCAGTTTTAGCTTCTATGTTAAACTCTTTGTTGGTTACCTTCTGCTTGAATAGTATTTTATATTACTGTTTGACTATTGTTTCATGCTAAACCATTCGATCGGACCTTCTCCTCCGCATCATAACTTGCCTAGACGCTTATTGGACCCCGAGCCGCAACGGCTCGAGTCCATGCGGGCTGGCCATGTCTCGCTTCTCAACCTTTTGGGAAGCGGGGCGTGACAACATTTCCTTTAATCTTAGCTATATTTTCTAGTATGTCGGACAGATTGAGGTTGGCTCTCTCACATGAGCAACCGCCTTTATTCTATCAGACAGATAAGATAAAGATGAGACCTGTTTAAAGTCAAAATCATCAGACGGATGATTTAGAGTCATGACTTAAACAAAATGGTCGTATGAAAGATCTGCATCATATGGATGCTTACAAAAGATCTAAGAAGATTTTTGTAATCTTATATGTCTTATGCGGGATGTGGGTCCTGGAAATTAATGAGTAATAAAAGGGACTCAAAGTCAGACATTGTGGTGTCTGATCATCATCCTTACAACATCATTAAGACATACGCTCCCTGGGAAAGGAGTGATGTTGTAATACGTATTCATACTACGTATGCATTTGACCATTGGGTTAGAATAGTAATTGTGTTTACTATTATGTGAGACCCAAAGACCACATAGGTCTTAAACTTCTTACCCTTATGGACTCTAATTGGTTCCTTTAGATTTGACTAGGTGATCGCTGTCTTATCATGTTGCTTATGGACTATGGTCAATTCAGTCCGGTGGGGCATGTTAGAAAAGCGAGTCAAGTCAAGATCGAAAGGATATCAAGAAGAGGAAGATTAATTTCATATTCACATTTGGACTTTAGAGATTCAAAGCTGGCCAACCAATTGTAATCCAGATGGGATTCAATTGTTGAATATAAAGTATAAGAAATGTGAAGAAATAATCTAGGGTAAAAACATGCGTTGATCTACTCAACTTTGCACCACAAGGAGTGTTGTGTATCTCTAACAAGTGCACAACAGCAGACTCTATGCGCATGACGGTCACACGGTCTATTTCTCAGTATGATAAATAGAAGAACTAAATGAAAAGATGTTTCCTTACAATCCCCTCAAGTGTGAGTGGGAGATGTTGGATATGGACGACATGTATACACCTATGAGGGGATTTATGAGGTTCTATGGACCTCGGATGTCCCGTACATGAAAGCATGTGCGAAGGGAACCTTTTCATGTGTAAAAAGGACCACTCGATAAGTGGAAAAAGTCACTTTATAAGTGCATAAAGGCACTTGATAAGTGCATAAGGAAGAGGATAAGCAATGGTACTAATATAAGCTAATAAGCATATATGTAGTTATTTCCTACAATAACTACCCCCAAGGCCTATAAATAGGACCCAAGGGTATGGCTTTCAAGGCTAATCCTTCATGCCATAAGTTTGCATAAGGCAACTTATTTTCTTCTTCTCCCTTCCATTAAAGTTCTTCTTCCAAATAGAGATTTAGACGGTGAAACGCTGCTTTGATCCTCTGTGACGAAGTACCGACCGTTGTGGCGAAGCCAAGGGCGAAGTTCAGAGATTATAGCGAAGCGTACGCTAACGTAAGTCTTTTCTCTCTTTCGATCCTCTATCATCGCATGATGGGATCCTACAGCTACGGCCTTGTTAGAGGAGATGGCCTTTAATAACCAACAATGGGGGGACGAGCGAGGACATTCTTCGTCCTCTTTATAGCCTACTAGCATTTATGAGGCCAAGGTCGTGGCGGAGCTTTCAACAAAATTTGACTCTCTCCACAAGGTGGTGGAGAGATTGGAGAAATATATCACCGAGCCACATGGAGCACCCTCTACATCTACGCCGGTAAACAATATGAGTGATTGGCAAGACTGTAACGACTGGTTTTTATCTATTATATATGTGTATGTTTGTAACGACCACTTTTCGTTGTGCGTTGTTCGTGCACGTGCTTTTGGCCGTGCACGTGTTTATTTTAGACTTTATTTGATTGTGAACACTTTTGTGTGATATGCCGTTGCGAACGTCTCTGGGAGTATTAAATAGTGGCACTAATTTGGAACGACGTTTCTCGAGTCGTTTTTCCACAATTTGAACTCACTCGATGAGACGTGACGATTTTCACTTTGACGGGAGACGTTTCTATTTTTAGTTTCGTCGTCCGACGTCGAATTTGAGATCCGTCTTCTTAGTTAGCTCACATTCGTCGCCACGATCACAACGATATTTATTTTATAATTTTTGGAGTTTATTTGACCACTTTTATAATTTTTACAAGTTTTATATTATTTTTAATAATTTATCTTTAAATTAATTTCGGCCAAATAAAATTTATTTGAGTTTAAAACATTTTAAAGAATTTTTGAGCCAATTTCCAGCTCATTTGGACCTGGTCAAATCCTAGATTGGGTTGGAGAAGTTTAAATTCAAATTTCAAATCTTTTTGAATTCTAATCCTATTAGATTTAGCCCTAGACCAAGTCAACCCACCTACACTATATAAGCAACCCCTAGAAAGTCCTATTTTTCCAAAGAAATTAGCCCTAGCCTCTTCCAAAGTCATTTTGGACGTTGCGACGAATCGTCGCAACGTTGCGACGTTCAGCCCCCGCACGACCGAGGAAAATCGCCCCGTTCGCCCGCTCCGACCGAAGCCCCCGCCCGCACCCAAGCCGCTCCGCACCGACCCCCGCTTGTCGCCCGCTCTGTCGCCCCGCTCCGCTCCGTGCCCGACCGAAGGAAGCGGCCGCTGTGACCGAGCGCCCGAACGTTGCAACGTTGCAACGCTGCAACCCCGCATCCCAAGCGCACGACCGACGGTCCCTATCGGTCTGACCGAAGGAAACGCCCGCACCCGCCGCTGTGACCGACCCCCGCTGCTGCACAGCCCCGTTCTCTCGCAGCGACCGAGGAATTCTCCCGCATTGGAGGGGTACGACCGAGAGTCACTCGTCGCAACCCCGCATCCGTCGCACCGCTTGCCACCGTGGTCCCCCCAAGTTCTCCAGAGTTATTGTGGGACCCCCAAAGGCCCCTAGGAGTACTGTGGGCCCCACCTAGGTGCTTGCTCTTTGAGGATCCGTCGCGTACGACGTCGTCGCACGTCGTAGCCCGTCGTCGCACGTGCTAGCTTTGGAATCTGGAACTGTCGCCCCGGTCGAAGCTCTGAATTTTCCAGCAAGGAATATATATTGGAATCAGGACTTGGAGCGCGTTCAATTATTCCAACCCCCGGCGTCGCTACCCGACGCCGGTGTAGCTTTCGCGTCGTGTTGAGGTAACGTTTTGCACCCCTAGGACCCCCAACCCAATTGCATGCTAATCAAGACTAAAAATCAGTATTTTAAAGAATTTTAAATGTTTTAGAATCCACTAATCAAGATTAATAAAACGGATGTAGGCCGGTGGACTTGTGCACGTAGGAATCGTGACTTTGGACTCGTTGGACGGTGTTTTCTTGACGTGATAGTTGCAGGCAAGTGAAACTTGCCAACTCTTGTGTAGGGCCATGTTTTTAGGCCACTTCCTTGCTTTTAGCGTAAAAGAGACTAGCCAGTGAAATGATAGCTGGCTAGACGCCTAATTGATCTAGTTTGACAACGAAACTAGATCCGTCACCTAATTGATCTAGCTTGACAACGAAGCTAGATCCACCCTTTAAACTTGATGTTCATGCATACTAAACTGTCACGTTTACTTTCCTTATCTGTACGCACTTTTAACTGCCATGCATTGCATCTTACATGTCATCCATGCATTGAATATTGCATTCGTAGCACACGCTACATACTTGTACTTGCTTGTCCAGGGCTAGGTGCACCCCTATGCCAAACATGAAAAACACTTCCTGGCTTGTGATCCAGAAGCGAGCATTACCGTTCGGGGGTAAGGCCCTGGCTCGATACACGTGGGATGGGGTAAGAGTTAAGCGGCCAATCAGCTGGGAGTCTGCCTGATCAGCAACTGCAGCTGTAAGGCGTAAACTCTGGGTGGGGCGGAGTTAAGCGGCCAATCAGTGTGAAAGAAAGTCATTTCAGCTGTAAGGCGTAAACTCTGCAAATGACATGAAAACGTGACTAGAGAAATCCTTGTAAATGTTATTAGTCTTGCCACACTTGCCATGCCATGCTAGCTACTTGTTGTTTTCTTTACCTGCTGCACTCATACTTAAACTGCCATGTCATTGCATCATGCTAGAACTGCTAGGTTGCTCTTACTTGTACTTTCAGTTTCACTTGCACAAGTCTTCCAGACTTGCTGACATGTGCCCCTTTCTCTTTGGGTGTCACATGTTAGACCCTGAGCCAGAGATCGTTGCTGTGTACGTGATGAGTCGCTGACGCTGAGTCTGAGTCCATGATTGCCAGGAGGATTTTGGTGGACACCGGTGACCTTGCTTTGAGTTTTGTTGAGCTTTATGTTGTTTTAGGCCTTTTGTTAGGTTTGTTGGTGTGTAGCACCGTCGTTGTACTTTGTACTTTTGTTGGCCATGTTTGGGCCTTTAGACTCTTTTATTTGTAGCCTGGTGGCTTTCCTGCGTTGTTGAGATTTATTATTATGGATATTTTGAGATGTTTCTTTTGTCTCTTTCGTTATTATTATCTTTGTTTCGTTTCGCGTTGCAAGGACCTGCAGTTTTAAAGTAATTGACGCTTATCGGACTTGCGGCTTTGTAGCTTCAAGTCTGAGCGGACCTTCTCACGCTTCGCCTCCATATTTTTGGGAAGCGGGGCGTGACAGGTTTTGTTGGTGGCCCATGCAGGTCCAGTCTTGCAATTGCGAATTAACGAAACAACGATAATAACAGAATGTCCATTAAATAAATTGCAACATCCGAGTCAGAAGCCCTGAGTCTAGTCGTTTTTAGGACACTAGGTGATTAGAAGACTTAGTTAAACGTCTGTGCTTGATAGTTAGAGGCCCCTGATTGTTAGTTAGACTCCCTTCTAGCAATTGACTTGATCGTCGTAGGAGTTACCTTAGTGGTCCTTGTCTACCTCTGACCATATTAGACTTCTAGAATTTCCTTTTGTCGTTCGCTTGGGGTCATCGATTTCGGACCAAGCTGAACGCATTTCTTTACCGTCTAACCTTTAGAAGTCTTAGCGCTTAGTTTTAATCTTTAGTTGGTCGACCGTAGGAGTTTCCCGTAGCCTCTCCTGAGTCATATCCTAGGCATACGAATGTTTTGATCACCTGACCAATTTCCTTGCCTCGAATCACGAGATCGCCCCATGACGATCGTCGTCAATTTTCAAACCTTTCCGTTACAATCTTGAATCTTCCAAAAGTATCTTTCGATTTCCTCTTTCACTATGTTTAAATTTGTTCAAAATTTTAATATACTTATACTTCATACTTCTTCATTGATTTAAATTTTTAAAACGTTCGTCGGAATTTTGAACTCTAGCTGACAATATTTCCCAGCTTATGTTTTCGTACTCATGTCGTCTTTTCATATATTAAATTTTATTCTGAACCGTACTTTTATTTTGCTCAGTTCGATTTATAATTTTCCCTCTTATTTATGCCATTTGAATAATACTTCGTGTTTACTTTTAATATACTTTTCATGTCACATGGAATTTCAGATTTCAGTAAGTTGATTTTTACTCGTCGTACTCACTATTCCAAATTTTTGCAAAACTACTATTTTCATAACCTCTTCCTGCTTTAGACCCTCCCTGATTTGATTTTAAGGATTTGCGATTCGATCTTGAAAATTCTTACACTAAGTCATTATTATTATTTTTCCGTGCACCATACATACTTTCAATTATTTTTATACCCGTACCAGACTTATTGTGCTCGTATATTAAGAACCTTGTGAAAATCAGTTTCTCATTTTTGGCAAACTCTGGTTCTCTAAAAGTAGTTTCAAATTGATTATTTTCAACTTTCCATAGCCTAAAAGTTTTGTAAGCATTTAACATGAGTTTAAATTCTTCCGTTATTTGATTTCATTCTTTAACTTTCAAAAACTTTTTTGACAACATTATATTAAATTACTGACGTTTAAAATTTTCTAAACCATGTCCTTAATATTCGTGTAAATGATTTTACTTCTTTTTCTTAATGATTTTTGATAAGCTAATAAAACATTTTCTCTTATTATGAATATTCAACTCAAACTTATTTTGAACAACTCGTTTTATCGATTCCCAAACATTTCTTCTCAGATGAGGATTTTAAAGTACAACCGTTTTCAATTTTGCGTATTTTAGCTTATGCTATTTATCCTAGTTGCTTTTCTGTACCCTATTTAAGCATCTCCACATCCCCTTTTCCCTCAACCTAAACATCACCAATGAGTCAATGTTTCGTCTAACCAAGCCGTCTCCTTGTATTCGTCCTATCCGAACTCGTGCTTACCGATCCTTCCCTCGTCACACTTTGACCTTGACCTCTCTCTAAGTTGTTTAGGCTTTAGTGCCCGTCAATGGCTGTGTCAACCCTTAGTTGTTAGTAGACCCTTGGACCCTTGTGAGGTGTCGTTGTGCACGTACCTAAGTTGTGTACGTGGGCTTGAATGAGTGTACCCCCATAGTATATTGATGCTTGCCTATTGTGTGATATATATATGTACTTGGAGTTATTCGTGATATTATGAAGTTGGTTGTGTGCTAGAATGTATAGACTTGTGAGTGGTTAGATATACTATACTAGGGATGCTTGTGTATATTTGAATTAGCGTTGGAATATCTAAGTTGTGTATGTAGTAAGAGATACTTATAATGGTTGAAATAAAATGATTGGTAAAGCTATGTGTGTGCTAGGTGTGATAATAATAAGTGTATGTATAGTTAAGTAAGTAGGCCTATTGAATGACCCATATATTATTACGTATGAGTATGTGCTCGTAGGTAGGTATATATGTGCTTATATGTAAGTAGTTATGTTTCGTTGCATGAGTATATAGGTGATATATATATAGGTAGTAGGGTTATAATTTTGATTGGTATTGTTTGCTTTCGCGGGATGTCGCATGCGTGCATACCGTGAGGTATACACGACCATTGCACATCTTAATTATGTATGTGTGGATGTGTTAGTATACTAATTATAGGTAGTAGGCTATGGTGTGAATATATGTTACATGTGTGTGACTATACGAGGAATGCGTATGTATTAGGGAGTGTATTATAGTTATACGTGTGCTGATGTCTGTATTATTATTATGGTATATAGATTGATTTAACCATGTGAATATTACCTGACTAGATATTAGGTGAATGACTTATGGTATGTATATGGTTGTATTGGTAGACGTATAAATATTGGAGTGATATGGTATAAGTATGAATGTCGTGCTACGTATATGGAATATTCTGATATGTGTATTGAGTCTCACTCAAGCTTGAGTGAGTATACTCTAAGTATATTGAATGTATGTTGTAGTTTGAATATAGCAATGCTTGATGTATGTATAGTGATAGGAGTGTTTGTGCCTGGTTGTGCTACGCACATGATTGTGGGTCGCTACACCAGTATATAGTTATAGGTGTTGGTCTTGCGGTATAGTTATTTACTGAGGACTTGTTGTGTGAACGTATGTGTACTAGCTAAAACTAGGTGTGTAGGTGTGCTAGTTATATAATGGTATGATTGGCGTATGAAAATGAAATGTTAGCGTGTATGGGAGTGCACCATGCACGGGTAAGTATGTGCTTAGTTATAGGTATGGATGACTATGGTCTATGTGGCGTGTCGTAAATATAGTTATAGGACCGTACGTGATGTGAATATATGGTGAACTAATTGCGTGTATTTGAATGACTATATATTGTGAAATTATAGTAGTGGTGAATGTATATTAGATATAGTGAACTTGATTTAATAATGGTATGGTGTGACTATATGTGTTGAGATGCTTGGTAATGGATGAATATTAGAGGGTAGTATACCCTTGATGCTTGTGCATAGGTAGCTACATATAGGTAGAGCGATGATTGTATTGGCTAAGTGTGAGACTATCCTATATAAGTATCTGAACTACTGTTTGTGAGTAGCAGTTATATAAGGGATGTATGTTTATATACCTGATTGAAATACATGTATGAAGTTGACGGACTATAATAGGTATAAGTGTATACGTATGTGAATGTATATATACACGTGTTAGTGGTATTAACGTTTGACTATCTAGTGCATATATAAGCACTTGAAATGAATAAACCTGGTTAAATTATTATATGGCTTGATTGGGGTAGACTAGCTATATTAGAAAGTCCGAGGACGGACTTTATTCTAAGGTGGGGAGGATGTAACGACCACTTTTCGTTGTGCGTTGTTCGTGCACGTGCTTTTGGCCGTGCACGTGTTTATTTTAGACTTTATTTGATTGTGAACACTTTTGTGTGATATGCCGTTGCGAACGTCTCTGGGAGTATTAAATAGTGGCACTAATTTGGAACGACGTTTCTCGAGTCGTTTTTCCACAATTTGAACTCACTCGATGAGACGTGACGATTTTCACTTTGACGGGAGACGTTTCTATTTTTAGTTTCGTCGTCCGACGTCGAATTTGAGATCCGTCTTCTTAGTTAGCTCACATTCGTCGCCACGATCACAACGATATTTATTTTATAATTTTTGGAGTTTATTTGACCACTTTTATAATTTTTACAAGTTTTATATTATTTTTAATAATTTATCTTTAAATTAATTTCGGCCAAATAAAATTTATTTGAGTTTAAAACATTTTAAAGAATTTTTGAGCCAATTTCCAGCTCATTTGGACCTGGTCAAATCCTAGATTGGGTTGGAGAAGTTTAAATTCAAATTTCAAATCTTTTTGAATTCTAATCCTATTAGATTTAGCCCTAGACCAAGTCAACCCACCTACACTATATAAGCAACCCCTAGAAAGTCCTATTTTTCCAAAGAAATTAGCCCTAGCCTCTTCCAAAGTCATTTTGGACGTTGCGACGAATCGTCGCAACGTTGCGACGTTCAGCCCCCGCACGACCGAGGAAAATCGCCCCGTTCGCCCGCTCCGACCGAAGCCCCCGCCCGCACCCAAGCCGCTCCGCACCGACCCCCGCTTGTCGCCCGCTCTGTCGCCCCGCTCCGCTCCGTGCCCGACCGAAGGAAGCGGCCGCTGTGACCGAGCGCCCGAACGTTGCAACGTTGCAACGCTGCAACCCCGCATCCCAAGCGCACGACCGACGGTCCCTATCGGTCTGACCGAAGGAAACGCCCGCACCCGCCGCTGTGACCGACCCCCGCTGCTGCACAGCCCCGTTCTCTCGCAGCGACCGAGGAATTCTCCCGCATTGGAGGGGTACGACCGAGAGTCACTCGTCGCAACCCCGCATCCGTCGCACCGCTTGCCACCGTGGTCCCCCCAAGTTCTCCAGAGTTATTGTGGGACCCCCAAAGGCCCCTAGGAGTACTGTGGGCCCCACCTAGGTGCTTGCTCTTTGAGGATCCGTCGCGTACGACGTCGTCGCACGTCGTAGCCCGTCGTCGCACGTGCTAGCTTTGGAATCTGGAACTGTCGCCCCGGTCGAAGCTCTGAATTTTCCAGCAAGGAATATATATTGGAATCAGGACTTGGAGCGCGTTCAATTATTCCAACCCCCGGCGTCGCTACCCGACGCCGGTGTAGCTTTCGCGTCGTGTTGAGGTAACGTTTTGCACCCCTAGGACCCCCAACCCAATTGCATGCTAATCAAGACTAAAAATCAGTATTTTAAAGAATTTTAAATGTTTTAGAATCCACTAATCAAGATTAATAAAACGGATGTAGGCCGGTGGACTTGTGCACGTAGGAATCGTGACTTTGGACTCGTTGGACGGTGTTTTCTTGACGTGATAGTTGCAGGCAAGTGAAACTTGCCAACTCTTGTGTAGGGCCATGTTTTTAGGCCACTTCCTTGCTTTTAGCGTAAAAGAGACTAGCCAGTGAAATGATAGCTGGCTAGACGCCTAATTGATCTAGTTTGACAACGAAACTAGATCCGTCACCTAATTGATCTAGCTTGACAACGAAGCTAGATCCACCCTTTAAACTTGATGTTCATGCATACTAAACTGTCACGTTTACTTTCCTTATCTGTACGCACTTTTAACTGCCATGCATTGCATCTTACATGTCATCCATGCATTGAATATTGCATTCGTAGCACACGCTACATACTTGTACTTGCTTGTCCAGGGCTAGGTGCACCCCTATGCCAAACATGAAAAACACTTCCTGGCTTGTGATCCAGAAGCGAGCATTACCGTTCGGGGGTAAGGCCCTGGCTCGATACACGTGGGATGGGGTAAGAGTTAAGCGGCCAATCAGCTGGGAGTCTGCCTGATCAGCAACTGCAGCTGTAAGGCGTAAACTCTGGGTGGGGCGGAGTTAAGCGGCCAATCAGTGTGAAAGAAAGTCATTTCAGCTGTAAGGCGTAAACTCTGCAAATGACATGAAAACGTGACTAGAGAAATCCTTGTAAATGTTATTAGTCTTGCCACACTTGCCATGCCATGCTAGCTACTTGTTGTTTTCTTTACCTGCTGCACTCATACTTAAACTGCCATGTCATTGCATCATGCTAGAACTGCTAGGTTGCTCTTACTTGTACTTTCAGTTTCACTTGCACAAGTCTTCCAGACTTGCTGACATGTGCCCCTTTCTCTTTGGGTGTCACATGTTAGACCCTGAGCCAGAGATCGTTGCTGTGTACGTGATGAGTCGCTGATGCTGAGTCTGAGTCCATGATTGCCAGGAGGATTTTGGTGGACACCGGTGACCTTGCTTTGAGTTTTGTTGAGCTTTATGTTGTTTTAGGCCTTTTGTTAGGTTTGTTGGTGTGTAGCACCGTCGTTGTACTTTGTACTTTTGTTGGCCATGTTTGGGCCTTTAGACTCTTTTATTTGTAGCCTGGTGGCTTTCCTGCGTTGTTGAGATTTATTATTATGGATATTTTGAGATGTTTCTTTTGTCTCTTTCGTTATTATTATCTTTGTTTCGTTTCGCGTTGCAAGGACCTGCAGTTTTAAAGTAATTGACGCTTATCGGACTTGCGGCTTTGTAGCTTCAAGTCTGAGCGGACCTTCTCACGCTTCGCCTCCATATTTTTGGGAAGCGGGGCGTGACAATGTTGGTTGTTCTCTCCTTGTATGTTTTCCCGTTTCTGTCGTTGAGCATTTTCGCTCAGTTCTCTATAGTATTCTTAGTTCCGTTCCATAGATCGATGAGTTTGGAGTAAGTCATCCATGACGAGCTTCATAGCGCCCATATCTTAGAGCTAGGATGATCTTAGAAGCCATAGGAATCTTCACGAAGCTTCGCGCTTCAATTCGGAACTTTTCATGAATTTTAGTTGGTTCAAGAAGGAGAACCAACCGACTAGATCTCAATCTAGTCGGTCAGCAACTCTTCTCAGACCGACTAGTTCATCTTATATATTTTGACTGAGTTACTATTTACTCTTAGTCGGTCTAAGCACATTCATCGACCGACTAGTTGTGAAACTAGTCGGTCAGAACTTGTTCTTGGACCGACTTGTACAGAGTTTCTTTTTGTCGGCTAAGTTACTGTTTACAGTTAGTCGGTCAAAGAACAACTATCGACCAACTAGTTGAGAAAGTAGTCGGTTAGAGTTCCTTCTCAGACCGACTAACTGTCCGTACTCATTGTCTATCTTATTCGACCCTTAGTCAGTCCATGAACATTCACCGACCGACTAGATCCCAAACTAGTCGGTTGACGGGTCTTCACAGACCGATTAAATATGCCTTCCCTGTACAGACACTGTTCACTGTTTTATTTTAGTTGGTTTCAGTTGGACGACCGACCGACTAGTTTCCAAATTAGTCAGTCGACCACTCTTCACTGACCGACTAGATTACCCAGAAACCCTAGGTTAAGTCGTAGCCCCCGCACTCTTTCTATATTTAAAACCCCGATTCTTTCTATTCTTCCTTCATATTTTCTGGCCGATATTTTTCCCCAACCATTCCCCAACCTTCATCTTGCCTTCCTTCATCCTCCTGTGCCCTCTCTCACCATCCATTGAGCCGGCGATCACCCGTAGGCCGGCCGACCTCCAAAAACCCCAAATCTTTCCTTTTGCTCCAGTTCTTCCCATTCAACCTCCCATCTCCAGATCTGTTGTATCTCAGCCGCGAGGAGTTCTTTTCAACCGTAGTTTCCCGGGATCGCTCCTTCTGTTGCCGTGCTAGATCGGATTTGGCGACGACAACCCGGAGATTGCTGAGATCTTCTCCTACCTGCAGTTCGTAGGCATCTTGATCGTCGTTCTTCCACTATTCATAGGTTAGTAATCTACCTTTAAACCTCCCCCTAACCCACACCATGATTTAGAAAACCTAATAAAAATGGATTACTAGACGTTATAGGATTCCAATACAAAATATGGATTAGATCTTTCAATCTAATTTTCTACATTGGCCATAACAGCGAACCCATTCCCCGTAGAGTAGCGATTTTGACTCATCGATCAACAACCTCGGTATCAGGCAAGTGAAACTTGCCAACCTTGTTTTAGGCCATGCTTTAGGCCATTTTCTTGTTTTTAGCGTGAAAGAGACTAGACCGTGAAATGATAGCGGTCTAGGCGCAATTTCAAGTTCTAGCTTGACAACGAAGCTAGAACTACCTTTTGTCATGTCATGTCATGCATTTGCCTGTCACGTCTAAATTCTTTAATGGTACGCATTTTTATTCGAATATCTGCCATGCATTTGCATTCTTACATGTCATTTGAATTGTATGTTGCATGGTAGCACACGCTACACAATATTTGTACAATCTGTGTTCCCAGCTAGGCACCTGCTATGCGGGCATAACCCTATGCCATAATTGTTAAAATACTTCCTGACACGTGATCCAGAAGCGGGCCACATGTGTTGGTTGAAAACCAATGCCCGATACACGTGGAGGGGTAGGGATAAACGGTCACTTGAGCGTAAGAGTTGGCCCGTACATCCACTCTAGCCAAAGGGCGGAATCTCTGTGCACGACGTGATTACATACTTGTACTTGTCCTGGTGAATTGGTTCCATGTCATGTTACTCATTGCCATGTCATACCTGCTATTTTATTTAATTGCTGCACATCTTACATTCATGCCATGTCATGCACATTTTAGAATTGTTAGGTTGCCTTTACCTTTCCTTTTAGTTTCCTTGCACAAAGTCTTGTAGACTTTGCTGACATGTGCCCCTTCTCTTTGGGTGTCGCATGTTAGTTGCTGAGCCAGAGTTCGTTGCTGAGGACGTCGAGTTCGTGGAGGTTGAGCCTGATTCCGTTGTTGACGTTGAGTACGAGGACACCGGTGACCAGTCTTAGTTCCCTTCACAGTTTCCTTGTTAGTTGTTGTTAGTTTGGTGGTGAGTAGCACCTTTGTGTTAGTTGCTTTTCCTTGTCGGCCATGCTGGGCCTTTTCTTTTAGACTCTATTGTTGCCTGGTGGCTTTTCTGGTTGTTGAATACTTTATTTGGACTTGATATTGATAAAAATTTTATTCGTCGCTCTATTATTGTTATCTTTGTTCTGTGTCACATTACAGGTATCTACGTGATATTCTAGACGCTTTGCAGGCTTGGAGCCTCACAGCTCCTGGCCTGAGCGGGCCTCGTTACGCCCCGCCTCCATTTTAGGAAAGCAGGTCGTGACAAGTTTTGTTGGTGGCCCATGCAGGTCTCCACTCTGTAACTGTGACTTAATCGGAACAACGATAAGAATTATAGAATGTCCGATAAATAATTTCGACACCTGAGTCATAGGCTGAGAGTCTGATTATTTCGTTTTTTTGTGTCATTAGATGGCTGGAAGACGGAATACCCGTGCTGGTGGTGGTGTGCCCCCTCGTGCCGAGGAGCCGGACTGAGAGACCACCAACGGGGAGATTATGCGGATGATGCATCAGATGATGCAGGTGCAGCAGGGCATGCTTTAGAATGCCCGGAATGTTCCGCCTGCTCGAGCAGCGCAGCCTGTCCATAATGTTCCTCGCTTTGAGCCAGGAGCGAATCAATTTCGGGAGCTGGGCCCCACTTACTTTGATGTGACCGAAGAACCTCTAGCTGCTGACGTGTGGACCAGGAATATGGAGGACAACCTGAAGATGTCGAAGGTTGACCCGGCTGGATGGGTTGACTTGGCGAAGAGACAGCTTAGAGGTAATGCTCAGAACTTGTGGGATGCTGAGGAGGAGATGCTGGAGGAGCCGATATCTTGGGCTACCTTCAAGTCCAGATTCGATGAGGAGTATTTTTTGAAGGCTGCCAGGAGGGAGATGGCGCAACGCTTCATTGATCTGAAGCAGGGGAGCTTGACGGTGGACCAGTACCACCAGGAGTTCACCCGGCTGAGCCGTTTCGCACCGAAGATGGTGCAGGATGCTGATGAGAGGGCTCAGAGGTTTCTGCAGGGGCTCTCTTTGGATCTTCAGAGCTTTGTGTCTTCTTCTGATTTGGAGTCCTATCAGAAGGTTCTGATTGCAGCGAAGAGACAGGAGCAGATTATGAACCAGAAGAGAGGATGTGCGTCTGGAGCTGGGAAGAGGCCTGTGGAGCAGGCCTGGGCAGTGATGAGACCAGGGTTCAGGCCCAATCAGCCGGTACAGTTCAAAAGGCCAGGAGGACCTCCTACTCTGAAGACTTGCCATTTCTGTGGTCAGACTGGGCATGTCAAGGATCAGTGCCGGAAGATGTTGGGACATTGCTTGATTTGTGGTGATCCAGCGCATGTCATGAGGGACTGCCCAAAGTCCAAGCAGTCTTGGAAGGGACCTGTTGTAGCTCAGCCGTTGCAGCAAAGAGCACCGGTACCTGCTGGTCAAAGAGCGCCTCTCGTTCCGCAGAGGCAGGCTTTTCAACAGGCTGTCCAGTCGAGGAGGCAGGCTTTCCTGATGACTGCAGTTGAGGTTGAGACTGAGGATGAGGTTATTGCAGGTAACCTTCAGCCTAGTTGTTTCCTTTCTTAGTTAGTCTTATTTGTTGAAATTGTTGGTTGCTCGTTATGTTTGCTAGAATAGGATTTGATTGTTAGATTGCTTGTTAGGTGTGGTGTGATTTTGGTTTGCACATTTCCTGCCTGAGTCCTCTTCGACTCTGGTGCATTGATGTGCATTATTTTTCAGAGCTTTGTGGAGAGGCATTCCTTGTCGACTTCCCCTCTTCCCAAGAGTTGGGTTATCGTTACAGGAAATGGCGTGGTCTCGGTGCATTGGGGTTGTAATTCTTGCCCTTTGGTGGTCTGTGGACATGAGCTCTACGCAGATTTCATCGTCCACGACATCATCAACTATGATGCCGTCCTTGGGATGGACTGGCTTGGGAGTTTCTACGCCACGATCGATTGCCAGAGGAAGAAGGTGGTGTTCGAGATTCCAGGCCATCCGGTGTTCGAGTTCAGCCGTGGCAGCAGTTCGCTTGGTCCGGTCAGGTTTCGGGCCAAGCCATGGAGATCGTTGCTATGCAGATGGAGCAGTGTCGGCCCGCGGTGGTGCGTGACTTCGACGACGTCTTCCCCGAGGAGATGTCTGGATTGTCGCCCGATCGAGCTCTCGAGTTTTCGATCGATCTTATTCCGGGAGCGCAGCCTATTTCGAAGGCACCCTATCGCATGGCACCAGCAGAATTGGAAGAATTACGGAAGCAGCTGGACGAATTTATTCAGAAGGGTTACATTCATCCCAGTGTGTCTCCGTGGGGAGCACCGGTCCTGCTAGTGAAGAAGAAGGATGGTTCGCGTCACATGTGCGTGGACTACCGGAAGTTGAATGTGGTGACCGTCAAGAATCGATATCTGTTGCCTCGTATTGATGACATCTTTGATCATCTTAGAGGATCGAGGGTATTCTCTAAGTTGGATCTGAGGAGCGGTTATCATCAGCTGAAGGTGAGGAAGGAAGATGTTCCGAAGACAGCATTCAGGACGAAGTATGGACACTACAAGTTCGTGGTTATGCCTTTCGGTGTAACCAACACGCCCGCAAATTTAATTAATCTGATGAATCTGATCTTCTATGACTTTTTAGAAAAGTTTGTCGTTATCTTCATTGACGACATTCTGATCTACTCAAAGTCAGAGGAGGAGCATGCGTCGCACTTGAGGACAGTGTTGGAGATCTTGAGGAAGCATCAGTTGTATGCTAAGTATTTCAAGTGCGAGTTTTGGCTGGACAGAGTTGCTTTTCTCGGACATGTGGTGTCAGGTGACAGAATTTCAGTGGATCCCGAGAAGATTAAGGCTATCAGGGAGTGACCTGTTCCGCAGTCAGCGTCTGGGATCCAGAGTTTCCTTGGATTGGCTGGTTATACCGGCGATTCATTAAGGACTTCTCCCGTATTGCCGAGCCGATGACCAGACTGACGCGGAAGGATGTACCATTTGTTTGGTCTGATGGCTGTGAGGAGGCTTTTGGTGTTCTGAAGGAGAAGCTGACGACTGCCCCTGTTCTTGATGTACCTGATCAGAGTGGAGGATTCGAGATCTTTTGTGATGCTTTCGGCAAGGGTCTCGGTTGTGTATTGCATCAGCATGGTCACGTGGTAGCGTATGCTTCACGTCAGCTTAAGATCCATGAGAAGAATTACCCGACGCATGACTTAGAGTTGGTAGCAGTCGTGTTTGCGCTGAAGATTTGGAGGCACTTCTTGCTGAGTGAGAGGGTGAAGATCTTCATCGATCACAAAAGCTTGAAGTACATTTTTACCCAGAAGGAGCTCAACATGCGACAACGTCGGTGGTTGGAGGTCATGGCTGATTATGAGATCGGTCTGCAGTTTCAGCCTGGCAAAGTGAATACGGTTCCGGATGCACTGAGTAGGCTTCCAGCGGTGATGATGTTGACTTCGCAGTGGAGATTGCAGCAGGATTTTTGCGAGTCTGGTATTGAGATCGTTCTTCATGGAGAGGTTTTTTCGTTGATGTGTATGCAGATACAGTCGATGATCGTGGATAGGATCAAGGCTGGTCAGGCTGGAGACCCGAAGTTGGTGAAGATTCGGGAGCTGGTGGAAGCCGGTCTGCGGACTGACTTCTTAATTCATGAGGATGACTCGTTGAGATTTGGGGCCAGGTTGTGTGTGCCAGCTGGAGATATCAGAGAGGAGTTGTTGATTAAGGCACACAGTTCGCCATATTCTGTGCATCCTGGTGGTACCAAGATGTATAAGGACCTTCGCCTGAACTATTGGTGGCATGGAATGAAGAGGAGCATGGCTCGGAGTGTAGCCAAGTGTCTGGTTTACCAGCAGGTAAAGGCGGAGCATCAGCGTACAGCAGGGTTGCTACAACCGCTTCCGATTCCGGAGTGGAAGTGGCAGCACATCACTATGGATTTCGTGATTGGACTACCTCGGAGTCCGAAGCAGAATGACGCGATTTGGGTGATCGTAGACCGATTAACCAAATCCACGTACTTTATTCCTTTCTGAGTAGGACAGTCTACTGAGACGCTAGCAAGGAGATATATGGAGGTAAACCCCTTTACTTTCCATTTCTATTTCCTTTCCCTAGTTAAGATAGTGATGTAATGTGAATCATGCAGGAGATCGTACGACTTCACAGAGTCCCTGTGAGCATCGTGTCGGACAGAAACATGAGGTTCACGTCTCAGTTCTGGCAGAGTCTGTAGAAGAGTTTGGGTACGAGTCTGAGTTTCAGAACGGCGTACCATCCGTAGACGGATGGCCAGTCCGAGAGGACGATCCAGATCTTGGAGGACATGCTGATGGCATGCATGTTGGACTTCAAGGGTTCTTGGGAGGATCATCTCCATCTTGTGGAGTTTGCCTATAATAACAGCTACCAGTCAAGTATTGGCATGGCACCTTTCGCCGCGCTATATGGGAAGAAATGTCGATCGCCACTGAGCAGGGATGACATTGGAGATCGGGAGCTGTTAGGACCTGAGATGATCGTGGAGGCTGTGGATGTTGTGAGGAACATACGAGAGAGGCTGAGGATTGCTCAGGACCGTTTCAAGCATTGGGCTGATGCTAAACGGCGTCCTTTAGAGTTTTAGCCAGGTGACCATGTGTTCCTAAAGATTTCCCTGAATCGAGGAGTGGTTCTCTTTGGGAAGCGAGGGAAGCTGAGCCCGAGATACATTGGACCGTTTGACATTCTGGATAGGGTTGGCGAGGTAGCCTACCGCTTAGCCTTGCTGCCATCTTTGGAAGGAGTTCACGATGTCTTCCATGTGTCACATCTTCGTCGATACATCAGCTATCCATCTCATGCTGTGGATTTCTCGGAGATCACCGTTCGCCCTGATCTGACGTATGACCAACAGCCAGTGCAGATTTTGGACAGGTGTCAGAAGTCACTTCGGAACAAGACAGTCACTCTTGTTAGGGTGATGTGGCGACACGGCTCGCTAGGAGAGTCTACTTGAGCGAGAGAGGATGAGATGAGAGAGCGTTACCCACTTTTGTTCCCTGACACGTGAGTGTTAGGAAATTCCGAGGGCGGAATTTTTCTTAAGGTGGGGAGGATGTAACGACTGGTTTTTATCTATTATATATGTGTATGTTGGTTATTCTCTCCTTGTATGTTTTCCCGTTTCTGTCGTTGGGCGTTTTCGCTCAGTTCTCTATAGTATTCTTAGTTTCGTTCCATAGATCGATGAGTTTGGAGTAAGTCATCCATGACGAGCTTCATAGCACCCATATCTTAGAGCTAGGATGATCTTAGAAGCCATAGGAATCTTCCCGAAGCTTCACGCTTCAATTCGGAACTTTTCGTGAATTTTAGTTGGTTCAAGAAGGAGAACTAACCGACTAGATCTCAATCTAGTCGGTCGACAACTCTTCTCAGACCGACTAGTTCATCTTATATATTTTGACTGAGTTACTATTTACTCTTAGTCGGTCTAAGCACATTCATCGATCGACTAGTTATGGAACTAGTCGTTCAGAACTTGTTCTCAGACCGACTTGTACAGAGTTTCTTTTTGTCGGTTGAGTTACTGTTTACAGTTAGTCGGTCAAACAACAACTATCGACCGACTAGTTGAGAAACTAGTCGGTTAGAGTTCCTTCTCAGACCGACTAACTGTCAGTACTCATTGTCTATCTTATTCGACCCTTAGTCGGTCCATGAACATTCATCGACCGACTAGATCCCAAACTAGTCGGTTGACGGGTCTTCACAGACCGACTAAATATGCCGTCCCTGTACAGACACTGTTCACTGTTTTATTTTAGTCGGTTTCAGTTGGACGACCGATCGACTAGTTCCCAAACTAGTCGGTCGACCACTCTTCACTGACCGACTAGATTACCCAGAAACCCTAGGTTAAGTCGTAGCCGCCGCACTCTTTCTTTATTTAAACCCCCGATTCTTTCTATTCTTCCTTCATATTTTCTGGCCGATATTTTGCCCCAATCATTCCACAACCTTCCTCTTGCCTTCCTTCATCCTCCCGTGCCCTCTCTCACCATCCATTGAGCCGGCGATCACTCGTAGGCCGGTCGACCTCCAAAAACCCCAAATCTTTCCTTTTGCTCCAGTTCTTCCCATTCAACCTCCCATCTCCAGATCTGTTGTATCTCAGCCGCGAGGAGTTCTTTTCAACCGTAGTTTCCCGGGATCGCTCCTTCCATTGCTGTGCTAGATCGGATTTGGCGACGGTAACCCTTAGATCGCTGAGATCTTCTCCTACCTGCAGTTCGTAGGCATCTTGATCATCGTTCTTCCGCTATTCATAAGGTTAGTAATCTACCTTTAAATCTCTCCTTAACCCACACCGTGATTTAGAAAACCTAATAAAAATGGATTACTAGACGTTATAGGATTCCAATACAAAATATGGATTAGATCTTTCAATTCTAATTTTCTACCTTGGCCATAACAGCAAACCCATTCCCCGTAGAGTAGCGATTTTGACTCGTCGATCAACAACCTCGGTATCAGGCAAGTGAAACTTGCCAACCTTGTTTTAGGCCATGCTTTAGGCCATTTTCTTGTTTTTAGCGAGAAAGAGACTAGACCGTGAAATGATAGCGGTCTAGGCGTAATTTCAAGTTCTAGCTTGACAACGAAGCTAGAACTACCTATTGTCATGTCATGTCATGCATTTGCCTGTCACGTCTAAATTCTTTAATGGTACGCATTTTTATTCGAATATCTGCCATGAATTTGCATTCTTACATGTCATTTGAATTTTATGTTGCATGGTAGCACACGCTACACAATACTTGTACAATCCGTGTTCCCGGCTAGGCACCTGCTATGCGGGCATAACCCTACGCCATAATTGTTAAAAACACTTCCTGGCACATGATCCAGAAGCAGGCCACATGTGTTGGTTGAAAACCAATGCCCGATGCACGTGGAGGGGTAGGGATAAACGGTCACTTGAGCGAAAGAGTTGGCCCATACAGCCACTCTAGCCAAAGGGCGGAATCTCTGTGCACGACGTGATTACATACTTGTACTTGTCCTGGTGAATTGGTTCCATGTCATGTTACTCATTGCCATGTCATACCTGCTGTTTTATTTAATTGTTGCACATCTTACATTCATGACATGTCATGCACATTTTAGAATTTCTAGGTTGCCTTTACCTTTCCTTTTAGTTTCCTTGCACAAAGTCTTGTAGACTTTGCTGACATATGCCCCTTTTCTTTGGGTGTCGCATGTTAGTTGCTGAGCCAGAGTCCGTTGCTGAGGACGTCGAGTTCGTGGAGGTTGAGCCTGATTCCGTTGTTGACGTTGAGTATGAGGACACCGGTGACCAGTCTTAGTTCCCTTCGCAGTTTCCTTGTTAGTTGTTGTTAGTTTGGTGGTGAGTAGCACCTTTGTGTTAGTTGCTTTTCCTTGTCGGACAGGTTGGGCCTTTTCTTTTAGACTCTGTTGTTGCCTGGTGGCTTTTCTGGTTGTTGAATACTTTATTTGGACTTGAGATTGATAAAAATTTTATTCGTCTCTCTATTATTGTTATCTTTGTTCCGTGTCACATTACAGGGATCTGCGTGATATTCCAGACGCTTTACAGGCTTGGAGCCTCACAGCTCCCGGCCTGAGCGGGCCTCGTTACGCCCCGCCTCCATTTTAGGGAAGCGGGTCGTGACAAAGACCAATCCCAAGCCATGTATGTAGGAGGGGACAATGGAGAGGGAGCCTTGGAGCAAGTACAATATGTCGCGGGGAACTCCGGATATTGGGCCAACCCGGCCGCTAGAAACCATCCGGGCTTTTCATCTGCAAACAATGATGGTGCTTTGAACCCCCCGCCACAACAACTTCCTCAAGCTCGGCCTCCACCGCCACAACCTCAATATCAACCGAGGGGGCCACCGCAACAAAACTACCCGCCGAGGCAACAAGCAGGACCATATAGACCTCCTGGGTACAACCAAGGTTGGAGAGCTCCCAACCCACCTCAAGCTCAACCACGATTGGACCACGAAGCTAGGGTGGAGGAATTTATGATAGAGCAAAGAAAGATCAACGCTATATTGACGACGGGACAAGAGTCACTAAATACCGTCGTCGCTCAACTAGCGGAACAACTTGCCTTGCTCAACAAGAACACCCAACAATTACCAGCTCAACCCGAGCCCAATCCATGGAGCAACACCGGACACATCAATGCGGTGGTTGCGGTTACAATAAGGGGCGGGAAGGATACCACTCCCGCTATGACCCAAAGCAAGCAACCCGTGGTGGAAATTTTGGAAGAAAAAGAGACGGCGATTGAAGAAGAGAGCAAAAAGGAGCCAATTGAAGGAGGAAATTCTAAAGTGGTGGAGCCACTTGATGAGCGCCGCTACATGCCACCGATGCCGTTTTCACAACGGCTAGCTAGAGCCAAGATGGAGAAAAGGCTCGCCAAGTTCCTAGAATACTTGAGGGGAGTAAGCCTCAATATTCCTTTCCTAGATACAATGGTTGAGATCCCGTCTTACGCGAATTTCTTGAAGGATTTGATTTCGGGAAAGAAAATGAAGGAAAAAATCATGCTTGCGGAGCAAGGAACTTGGTTTACCTGGAAGGAGAAGGAGCCGTCGAAATTGAAGGATCCTGGGAGTTTTCGCATCCCTTACACACTGATCGCTCCGGGACGTAACCCTAAAGAACGGTTGTAGTTTTACCGCAAGTGCACGGTGTAGCAGCGAGCGGGATATCGAACACAGGGAGGACGAATGACCGTGCTTGTTCCAATCAACCTGGCTATTCAAGAAGAAAGATTTGCCTTTGGCGATCCTGTCACAATCGTCAGACAAAGTGCGAAAATATCAAATCAAATAAAGAACGTCTAGGGAATGGGGAATCCCCGCTACTCACCGTATCTCATAAATGTGGTTCGTCGGTTTTAAAATTGCTAGATTGAGATTTTGGATGGACTAGTTGCAGCTGAATGTAGAACCAAGCTCACGCTCTCGCGCTGTTGCCGGTCTATAGCTATCCTAGGTTTGGGTCCAATCTCTTGCAAACCCTATCCTAGGAAAGCTAGCATTAGGATCAACATCATCGTCCAATCGCGCACCGAGCCCAATCTCTTGCAAACTCGGCTCGCGATCTAGATTGGGATAGTTCCTACCCGTCCAATCTCTTGCAAACGGGTATTGGCACGGAATTGCAACCGGAAACCCTAGTATCGGTCCAATCTCTTGCAAACCGATACTACGGAAATTCGATTCCAACCCAATTCGGATTTCTAGGGTTTCCTATCGAATCGGAATCCAATCTCTTGCAAATCCCGATCGGTATGAACTCCTAGCTAACCGTAGTAAATTGATCCCAATCTAATCCCTAGATATCAATTCTAGCAAAATTTCTACTAATTCATCACAAGTATGAAGTTGGGCTTGTAGGATTCATCCCCACGCCCCAAGACGTGGCGACTACTCACAATTTATAGCAAGATCACAAAAATAATCAATGAAATAAGCAATAGAATTCATCACAATATTGAGATATGCAATAAAAATAGAATTTTTTTGGGGAAGAGAAAGACAACCCAATGGAGTTCTTCAATTAATCCAACAAAAATTAAACTTTGCCTCCTCTCCAATCTCAAGAATAAAACTAAAAAGCTAATCTAAAAAACTGCTAAAAATCTAAGGAGAAGCTCCCCTAAAACTAGGGTAAAAACAGGGGTTAAATACCCCCCAAAATCGTCCAAAAACTGTGACCAAAATACCCCTGTGCAGCCTGTTTTCCGCAATTTTCGCTACAGGCAGCGCGTCGCACTCGTCCGAGTGACAAAAGTCGCTCGGCCGAGTGAGAAACCCTGTAATTTTCCAGTAAGTCGGGGCCTTCAGGGGTCTCTACTTCAGGGGCGGCTCGGCCGAGTGAGTTGTCGTCACTCGGCCGATGGCTTCATTGTACTCGGGCGGACGGGATTATCCACTCGGCCGAGTGGATCTTCTGAAGCTCAGGCAGCCGAAAAACAGAAACTTGGAGATTTTTAAAGGGCTTCGTCTGGGCGCCACTCGGGCAGACGTGGTCTCTTCACTCGGCCGATGTGGTCTCCGTCGCTCGGCCGAGTGCACATAGAAATCGTGTCTGATCTAGTCAGCCGAGCGGTGTCTCGCTGGTCGGCCGAGTGGGTCCTCCACTCGGCCGAGTGGGACACTAAACATGCCCAATCTGCTTATTTTGGCCTCCTCGTCGCTCCTGCGACGTCCGTTCTTCTTCCGCTCCTCTCCAACAGCAAAATACCCCTCGGGGAGGTCGTCGGTGACCCTCTGGAGTAAGCGCATCTCGAGATCACTCCAAATCGCGCCAAATCACCTGAAATGCGACAAAAACAACAAATCGTGAAAAGCATCACAATATCGTCGATATATCGTGAAAAACATGATTTGGGCGATCTAAATGGCATGCAAAAATGCGGGAAAAAAGGTGTAAAATAAGGAGTGATCAAAATCCCCCAAGCTTGCCTCTTACTCGTCCTCGAGGAAGATAAGTAAAAGGCGAACCCGGTGGAATTGGAAAACGAAAACGGCGAAAAATAAAAAATGAAAAACGGAGAAGAATGGAAAACGAAATGAAAATAAAGAAGAGAGAAAGAAGCGAAGAGGTAAGCTACTAGATCATTTTCTCAGGACGGGGGTTTCACTTACTCATATAGCATGCACCGAATGAAAAACACATGTCAAAAGATTTTATTTTGATATCATAGTATAATAGTGCAAATAGAAATGGAAAACCCACGAACAACGATATAATCATGAAAAACGGAATAATTTTAAAATTAACATCGTCTGAATCATTTAAAGCGGTATACAAATCACAGATCACACACTTTTCAATTGAATGCTTTCTATCAGGAGTATAGGAGTATCACACAATAAAGTAGAGAGAATAGAAAAGTATGGATTTCATGAAATGAACGCTAGGCTTAGATTTCTGGATTTCGTAAAGCTAGAAATAATCTTACCGAGTATAGAATATTACTTAGCCTAGGCTGTCGTGCAACGTCAAGTAGTCACTCTCTCACACATCAATGGATCCCCTCCCCCAAGCTTATCTATAAGCGTGGTGACATAAAAAATATTCACATCCCCATTTTTATATAGCTCCAAAGGTAATAAGAAGAAAGAAGAAAGAAAGAAAGTGAGATGGGATCTTTTATTGAGGATTTTTCCTCTTTTCTCTTTTTTTATTTTTTCTTTTTTAAGAAATAGAACATATATACACAACGATCCCAACTCGAAGAGAGATAATGATGTACAAGAATGTTTTTCTCTCTTTTATTTATTTTTTTTAGAGAATAAGAGATTTGGAGCTAGGAATTAGTAGCGGGGGAAATGCCATAAAATAGAATCGCTAAGGGGAGATTCACCAATGATTTTAAAAGTAGAGAAATGATGTTCAAGATTTGTGGAGAAAGAAATAGATATAACTCTCGGTTCACTCTATAAGACATGCACTACAACTTCAGCAGGGTAATCTAATCTACTCAGTTTCGATCACAAAAAAGCTAACTAATCCAGATTTATCATAGCTAACATCATTCAATCATCCTGAAGTGAAGTGTACAATTCATGCATATAGAAGTGATATAGGAAAAAGAAATCAGTACTCCAGATATAAGCATTCAATGCGTGAATCTTGGTGTGTTTTCTGTGATAGCATACATATGAATATTCAGACTCAGCTAATAATAGAATTTCATCCATTTTCATGTGGCAAAAGTGTGGGTTACTATCTCTAGATGCAAGGCAAGTCATAGCATATGATATCAGAAATAAAGTCTAAGACATGACAAATATAGCATGCTTATAAAGTAAGCTAAATCCAACGTCATCATCATCATAGAAAAGTCATCTCTAGCATGAGATGAAAAAGAAATAAAGATAAAGGGAAAATAGAGCTATTTACAATGTGGCACACAGAAAAAATAAGAAAAACGTTATGCATGGCAAAATGAAAGAAAAATGATGAAAAATAAGTGCAAAAGCGAAGAATGGTGTGAAAAACTAAAAATAAAGGTGGCAAATCGAAGAAGAACGTGAGAACAAACTCCCCCAAGCTAAATGGCACAGTGTCCTCAATGTGCAAAGTGTGGCACACCGAGAGACAAGAAATGTGAGGGGCAAGTGAGGATGCATGCATGAAAAAAAAAGGAAAATAAAAAGATAAAAATAAATAAATGAAAAATATGATGCGGACATGATGCATGCAAAGATAGGAGTGATACAGATATATATGAGGCACCGAAACTCTCCCTCTCCCCCAAAAAGATATATAAGGATACGATCAAAATGAGTCTGTCTAAAATAAGTGAGGGGAGGGGGGGTGGACAAAAAGGCATCAGGACCCAGTAGAAACGGGCAGCACAACGGCAAAAAGAAACGACGGCATCAAGGGTGCCTAAGAAGGTGGTGTTGCACCATCTCCGTCCTGAGGCGGAGGTCGTGGTGGTGGATGGACAGGCTGCTGAGCGGGGGTGGGTGTGGAAGTGGTAGTAGGCTGAGTGTGTGTGGAAGTGTAGGTGGGAACCTGCTGGGTGGGTGGGGGTACGCGCGGGAGACGTTCCAGAACCTGGGTAAGATAGTAGTGAATCTGCGGGAGCAGGTCGAAGCGGCCATCCATCGCAGAGACGGTGGAGGACAGGGTCCTAAGGTCGCCTCTGAGACCACTCACCGCCCCCTCTAGAGCACGAATGCTCTGAAGTACAGTGTCAGGGGGAGGTGGTGCAGAGGGACGGACCGGGCGGGGCTGTGCAGGGCGTGGCTGGCGTACTCGGGTCGCGTATGTGACTGGCTCAGCGGGGAAGGGAACGAAAGGTGCTGCACTCACAAATGTGGGCCTGGCCTCAGTGCGAGGCCGGGGCACAGACTGGTGAGGAGTGGAGGCATCAGCAGCGAAAGAAGAGTGCAAAAGTGGCAGCGAGGCGGCCAGAGAGGTCGGTGGCACAGAAGTGTGGACAGACGTCACGACACTCTCGGAAAATACAGCAGAGGTGGAGACAGGGGTGACTACTACTGGGGTGGAAGTGTGTGGTCCAAAAAGTGCAACCCCAGCAGAGACCATGCTAGCCATGGTCTCCATGACCGTGGCAAACGAGGGCTCTCCACTCTCAACAAAGGTCAGTAGGCGCTCGGGGAGTGCGGAGCAAAGAGGCTCGAAGGACAGAGGGCCGGTGGTGGCGGTGGGAGTGGTGGTGACAGCCTCGGAAGCAGTGGGGGTGGTCTCAGCTAAGGTACTCCCGACACTGACAGAGGTGTCAGGAGCAGCGAAAACATCAGGTATGGGCTGAGGGGCCACAGGGTCAACAGGCTCGGCGGCAGGCTCGGCAGGGGCAACAGGGTCTACAGGGGCAGCGTGGGCCTGCTCGGCCTCCTCGGCCTTGAGCACGTAATCAGCAGGGATGAGAACATCCATCGCAGGGAACCAGTCAACATGGGCTGGTGCAATCTGAGTCCGAGCAGGGCTCGGGAGAATCATGTAATCGGCACCGTAAGGGCCGTGCAACCAGACCCAGTGACGCTCACCATACGGACGAAGCATCTTCATCCGGGCCATAACATCGATCGACAAAGAAGTGGGGCCCGATACTCGTCGCAGGTCGTCGGGGAAATCCTCGCCGGTCATAAGAGCAAGCAAGGTGATCAGGCCGCCGCAGCATATCGGTGAGCGAGCGCCCACCGATACAATGATGCGGTCTAAAAACCATGCCGTGATATCGATCACGACGGCGGGGACAAGCTCATCGCCATCCCTAGATAGAGCTCTGGGATGTGTCATCGCGTAGAGCATGTAGAGCTCTGGCGTAGACATCGTGCCCGGCTCATATCTGGCCAAAAAGGTCGTCGCCATAAGGCGCTGAGCAATACAGAGGCAGGGATGGACAATGGCCGAGGCCTTGGCCCTACTAGGGTCAAAGGCAGCCTGGAGACCTGTAATCCGGGCCCAGAAGGCGCCGACGTCGAAGGAAGGTGGGGGGATATGGGTGGGGCCGTAACCGTGATCGGCTCCGGGGACAGCGGGCCACGAGAAAAACGCTCTCATCATATCGAGAGTGACCTGGCACTCCCGGTCCATGAACCGAAATGAGCATCCCTCATCGGTCCGGGCGATCGAACTAAGAACCTCAAGTGTCGGGCGGATAAACGTATCCGCCGACACCTGAAAGAAATCTCGCCAGCCCACGTTGTCGTACAACGTGAGCATCCCCTCTAGTACCCCAAGGCGTCCTAGGTCAGCAAGGTGTGCAAACCTGGAGGGTACGATCGAGCGTTGGGAGATACGCTCGAAGACGGCGCGGTGTGCGTCATCTCGGAACGTAATCCCGAGCGGCCCGACCAGTGGAGCCGGCAGTGGTGGCTGTGGAGCGGCAGTGAGAGGCTGTGCAGGCTGTACGAGCGCTGCAGGCTGTGCGGGGTGTACGGGGCCTGCAGGCTGTGCTGGGTGGACGGCGTGTGTGGGAGAAGGAGGAGGAGAGCCTTCCACCTCGTGGGAGGGGCCGGCATCATCTGACCGCTTCCGCTTGGCGGAAGGTCTCCTCGTCCGCGGCCGTGTCCGGGGCGGCATATCGGCCCCGAGCGCACGCCAAAAAAAAGTGTAAAAAGTGCGGCGTGTGCAAAATAAAGGAAAGAGTGTACCCCGACACGCCGCGAGTGCTAAGCAATGGAAGCGTGTGAAGACAGCGCCTCCGCGAAGCCCGAATCAGTCCCAAGAAGCTCCCCTGGGCTCCCCTAAGCTCCCAAAAACAACCTGCGTGTGAAATGGAGATATCAGCGGGTAATATTCAAAACGTATGGAGCATTAGGGGTATAACAGATAAATATAGAAATTGATTTGGGTTAGGGGTTCGTTAAGCACATGGATCCTCGAAAAATACACAAAAAGAGGCGAAAAGGGCGAAATAGGGGGTACCGGAGGCGATCGGACCGGCGGCCGTCGGCGGCGACTCGGGCGAGGCGTCGGCGGGTGCACGGCCGGCGGTGGCGGGCCGAGCGGCGGCGCGAGGTGGCCGGTCGGGCGAGTGGGGGCGCGAGCAAGGGGAATCGGGCGAGGGGAGCTGAAGAGTCGGGGCGCGATTGGGTTTTGCGTTTCGAAAATCGCCCCCCCCCCCCCCCCCCCCCCCCCCCCCCCCTCGGCCCTTATATAATAAAAGTTACGACTCGGCCGAGTGACGTGGTCACTCGGCCGAGCGAGGTCAATGGAAATTTCCTCCTCGCCTACGCTTCGGCCGAGTGGCCTTACCAGCCTCGGCCGAGTGGAGTAAGTCCATTCGGCCGAGTGGCTCAAGCTACTCGGTATGACTCGCCCTAGGAGGGTATCCGTTTTACTCGGCCGAGTGGGAATATATACTCGGCCGAGTAGCAGTTATATTGAAATCAGGAAAATAAACAGAGAGTTGGGTACAGCAGACTTCCCTCGTTTGTGAGCGGCTCGGCCGGACGAACTTGTGTACTCGGCCGAGTGACTAGTATGCTCGGCCGAGTGAGCCTTGTGTTCTGCTGTTTGTCTTCGTTTGGGCTCTAAACTCCGTCTTTCTTCCTCCAGTCGATTCCATCTTCCTCCTAAGCATCGAGCGCCTTCTTGGGGCGCTTCTCGTCGTCGCGTTCATCCTCCTCGTGATGGATCTACCTATCTCCTCTCCTGTCAAGAAAAATAGGACCCGTTATCACAAAATTTTTGGGCGAACGACTCAAACCACTAAAAATTTCTAAAACGAAAATAAAGAAAAAGTAAAAATAAAGCAAAAACCGTCGGGTTGCCTCCCGACAAGCGCTCGTTTAAGGTCGTGAGCTCGACCCCCTATAATTTTCAATCAATGTGGGATGTTTGGTGCATATGAGATGCACCCATCAAACTTTCCGGGGAGCGCGCTTGGATTTGGACGTGGCGGCGTGTTCTCCCTCGGTGGTCTCCCATCTCGAATAGTGTTGGGGGGAGGCTCCCCCAAGCTAGCATTTGCTCCGGTCAACGGCTTCACCGGTGATGCCGATTTCCGTATCGGCGGAGCTTTCTTTGGAGACTTTAATTTCGAGAGCTTACAGAGCTCTCGAATCCTTGCGACATCAGCGTCGCCTTCATCATCTTCAGCGGAGAGGTCGGGGGAATCATCTTTCTTCTCATTTTGGCCTAAATCCGGGCCTTCCTCGAAATCTTCATCGAATAGAGCGCCAATAGAGTGGGGGATCGCCTCCTCAATTACCTCATCAAGGAGGTCCATGTAATCAAGCTCCTCGTGGTAAGGCATGTGCTTCATAGCCTTAGGAATGTGAAGCTCCACCTCGATGTTGCCGACGTTTAAAGTTAGTGTACCTTCGCGCACGTCGACGATGACTCTGGCGGTGGCGAGGAATGGGCATCCAAGTATCAACGAAGTATCTCCCTCCTCCTTAACGTCCATGATCACGAAGTCACATGGCAAGCATATTCCCCCCGGGACTTGTAGCGGGATGTCTTCGGCGATCCCCACCGGCCTTGTTATCCGTCCATCGGCTAATTGAATGCGCATGTCGGTGGGTTTCAACTTTGTCCCGGTGTTTAGCCTTAAGAACATGGAGAGAGGCATGAGACTCACACTAGCCCCTAGATCAACCAACGCCTTTTGAAGAGGAACGCCGCCCAAGGTGCAAGGAATCCGAAAACTCCCCGGATCTTTAAATTTTGCCGGCTCCTTCTCTCTCTTGGTGAACCAAGAGCCCTCCTCGGCTAGCATGATCTTCTCCTTCCTCTTTCTCCCCGAAATCAAGTCCTTTAAGAATTTATCATATGTGGGGATCTCCACGATGGCGTCGAGGAAGGGAATATTGAGGCTAACTCCTCTTAGATACTCGAGAAACTTCGCTAGCCTTTTCTCCATTTTCGCTCTAGCGAGCCTTTGGGGGAATGGGACCGGTGGCATGAAGCGCCTCTCCTCGATCAATTGCTCCGCTCTAGATTTCTCCTTTTCTTGTGGCTCCTTCTCCTTATCAACTTCAACTACCGGCTCAATCGGCTCCAAACTTTCCTCCACGGGTTCCTCGGTAGGAATCATGGCGGGGGTGGTATCCTTTCCGCCTCTAGTGGTAACGGCAACTACGATATTGATGTGGCCGGTGTTGCCCCGTGGGTTTTGCTCGGGTTGCGCCGGCAATCGTTGAGTGTTCCGATTGAGCAACGCCAATTGCTCCGATATTTGAGCCACAACGGTATTAAGAGAGTCTTGCCCCGCCTTCAAGCTAGCATTGACCTTATTTTGCTCGACCATAAACGCCTCCACCCTAGCTTCGAAGTCGGATCGTTGTTGAGCTTGTGGAGGGTTTTGATTTTGATTCATCAACCCTTGATTGTATCCGGGCGGCCTATATGGTGGAACTTGTTGCTTCGGTTGAAAATTTTGTTGAGTAGGCCCCCTCGGTGGATAGTGTTGTTGTTGGGGTGGTAGTGGTGGTCGGGCTTGTTGAGGTGGCGGTTGTGGCGGGTTCAAAGCTCCTTCATTGTTGGTGTAAGAGAATCCGGGATGATTTCTTGCGGCCGGATTGGCCCAATATCCTTGGTTTCCCACGACATATTGTACTTGCTCCAAGGCTCCTTCTCCTTGCTCTCCTCCCACGTACATGGCTTGAGATTGGTCTTGCCAATCACACATTTGGTTGGTCGGTGCGGAGGTGGAAGGGGCTCCTTGGGGCTCCGTGATAAACTTCTCCAATCTCTCCACTACCTTGTGGAGAGAATCAAACTTGCTTGTAAGCTCCGCTACGGCCTTCGCTTCATAGACACTAGTCGGCTTTAAGGAGGACGTAGAGTGTACTCGCTCATCGCCCCATTGTTGATTGTTTGAGGCCATCTCCTCAATTAGGGCCGTAGCTTCCTCGGGAGTCTTTGACAAGATGGCACCATTCGCTGCGGCATCAATAATTTGTTTGGTCCCCGGTTGGAGACCATTGTAGAAGCTATGCACTAGCTCCCAATCTTCTATACTATGGTGCGGGCATTGATGCTGCAGATCCTTAAAACGCTCCTAAGCCTCATAGAGCGTCTCTTGGGGTCCTTGCTTGAAGGACATAAGAGCGCTCCGAATCTTCACCGTCTTGGAGGGCGGATAGAACTTGTCAATGAATGCACTCGCCAACTCGTCCCAAGTGGTGAAGACACCCTCAGCTTGCGTCCTCAACCAGTATAGTGCCTTGTCCTTTAGCGTGAAAGGGAAGAGACGCAGTCTGATGGCATCGATGGAGACCCCCGGCATCTGGAATGTGGCGCACTTCAACAAGAACAATTGGATGTGGTAGTGGGGATTTTCATGGACATTCCCATGAAATGGATCCTGCTGCATCAGAACCACTAGTCCAGTCTTTAGCTCGAAGTTCTTGTCAGCCGCCAACTCCAGCATGGCAATGGATGAGGTAGTAGAAGAGGTCTTAGGCCGAAGCCTATCTCGAATAGAAATTATCCTCGCCATCCTTGCCGCCAATTGTTCAGCAGTTTACGGGTTGGTCATAAACCGCCCTTCCGGATTTTGTCTCCTTTCCGCTCTAAGTCTCCGCGCGGTACGTTCGATCTCTGGATCAAACAATATAGCTTCAGGGTCTGCCGTAGATCTCGTGTACATGCACAGAGAAAACAGAGTTTCAAAGAGATAATTAGTACCGTGGAAAGGTTAGGTAAAAATAAAAAAATGGAAATAATAATGATAAAAAAAATAAAAAAAAGGAAGTAGCTAGGGGTGGTAAGATCAAACGCAATCGCCTCCCCGGCAACGGCGCCAAAAACGTGATCGCTCCGGGACGTAACCCTAAAGAACGGTTGTAGTTTTACCGCAAGTGCACGGTGTAGCAGCGAGCGGGATATCGAACACAGGGAGGACGAATGACCGTGCTTGTTCCAATCAACCTGGCTATTCAAGAAGAAAGATTTGCCTTTGGCGATTCTGTCACAATCGTCAGACAAAGTGCGGAAATATCAAATCAAATAAAGAACGTCTAGGGAATGGGGAATCCCCGCTACTCACCGTATCTCATAAATGTGGTTCGTCGGTTTCAAAATTGCTAGATTGAGATTTTGGATGGACTAGTTGCAGCTGAATGTAGAACCAAGCTCACGCTCTCACGCTGTTGCCGGTCTATAGCTATCCTAGGTTTGGGTCCAATCTCTTGCAAACCCTATCCTAGGAAAGCTAGCATTAGGATCAACATCATCGTCCAATCGCGCACCGAGCCCAATCTCTTGCAAACTCGGCTCGCGATCTAGATTGGGATAGTTCCTACCCGTCCAATCTCTTGCAAATGGGTATTGGCACGGAATTGCAACCGGAAACCCTAGTATCGGTCCAATCTCTTGCAAACCGATACTACGGAAATTCGATTCCAACCCAATTCGGATTTCTAGGGTTTCCTATCGAATCGGGATCCAATCTCTTGCAAATCCCGATCGGTATGAACTCCTAGCTAACCGTAGTAAATTGATCCCAATCTAATCCCTAGATATCAATTCTAGCAAAATTTCTACTAATTCATCACAAGTATGAAGTTGGGCTTGTAGGATTCATCCCCACGCCCCAAGACGTGGCGACTACTCACAATTCATAGCAAGATCACGAAAATAATCAATGAAATAAGCAATAGAATTCATCACAATATTGAGATATGCAATAAAAATAGAATTTTTTTGGGGAAGAGAAAGACAAACCAATGGAGTTCTTCAATTAATCCAACAAAAATCAAACTTTGCCTCCTCTCCAATCTCAAGAATAAAACTAAAAAGCTAATCTAAAAAACTGCTAAAAATCTAAGGAGAAGCTCCCCTAAAACTAGGGTAAAAACAGGGGTTAAATACCCCCCAAAATCGTCCAAAAACTGTGACCAAAATACCCCTGCGCAGCCTGTTTTCCGCAATTTTCGCTATAGGCAGCGCGTCGCACTCGGCCGAGTGACAAAAGTCACTCGGTCGAGTGAGAAACCCTGTAATTTTCCAGTAAGTCGGGGCCTTCAGGGGTCTCTACTTCGGGGGCGGCTCGGCCGAGTGAGTTGTCGTCACTCGGCCGATGGCTTCATTGTACTCGGGCGGACGAGATTATCCACTCGGCCGAGTGGATCTTCTGAAGCTCAGGCAGCCGAAAAACAGAAACATGGAGATTTTTGAAGGGCTTCGTCTGGGCGCCACTCGGGCGGACGTGGTCTCTTCACTCGGCCGATGTGGTCTCCGTCGCTCGGCCGAGTGCACATAGAAATCGTGTCTGATCTGGTCGGCCGAGCGGTGTCTCCCTGGTAGGCCGAGTGGGTCCTCCACTCGGCCGAGTGGGACACTAAACATGCCCAATCTGCTTATTTTGACCTCCTCGTCGCTCCTGCGACGTCCGTTCTTCTTCCGCTCCTCTCCAACAGCAAAATACCCCTCGGGGAGGTCGTCGGTGACCCTCTGGAGTAAGCGCATCTCGAGATCACTCCAAATCGCGCCAAATCACCTGAAATGCGACAAAAACAACAAATCGTGAAAAGCATCGCAATATCGTCGATATATCGTGAAAAACATGATTTGGGTGATCTAAATGGCATGCAAAAATGCGGGAAAAAGGTGTAAAATAAGGAGTGATCACACACTAGGATGCGTCCCTTTGCAAAAAGCTCTAGTTGACTTGGGCGCTAGTGTGAGCCTTATGCCCCTTAGTATGTTCCGGAAATTGAACATGTGCACCAACTTGAAGCCGACCGATATGAGGATTCAACTAGCGGACAGTCGGATTACTAGGCCGGTAGGGATCGCAGAGAATATTGCACTCCAAGTTCCGGGAGGTATATGCTTGCCTTGTGATTTTTGATGGGAATCTAGTCCCACCCCAAGTGGTTTGTTTTGTTGATGATCACACCAAATGTTATTAAATTACTAATCATACTACTTAAGTGTGTAGGTTGTGCAATAAGCTAATTGAAGCTCGAAACATACTCTGAGAAGAAGAACTTCAACCACACACATAGAAGATGAAGATGAATTTAGCTCGCAACTTCAAAGATCAAGCACAAGAAGAGTTCAAAGATGAAGCTCAAAGAATGTGCTCAAGCTAAAGCTAAAGAGGAGCTCAAATTCAAGCGAAGCATATGCAACTAGCTCAAGCTCAACCATAGCTTCAAGTCCTTCATAGAGTCTAGTGTGTGAGTTGTTTTTCGTTTTCTTAGGATTATGTCAAAGCCAAGAAGAATTTGCACACACACAAAATGATTTTCTAAAATGTTTTTAAAACTCATTTTAAACTTATTTGAGAGCATTATTTTCATAGAAGCTAAGTTTCAATTTGTAGTCAACTACAAACACCCAGTAGTTCACTACACTGATTTCTGTCTTCTACCAGAAAAGATAGTCTAGTAGTCGGCTACCTAAGTTAGGGAGTCGACTACCAGTTGTAGCAGATTTTCTCTGAGACACTCTGGGAGTCGACTACCACAGTTAGGGAGTCGACTACCTGATGTGCGACCAGAATTCCTTGATTCACTCTCTCATTTATTCATTGCTTGATTTTTGGGCTAATGTCAAACTTGATTTGAATTATTTTGAATTCTCCGTTTGCTCTATAAATAGAGAACCTATGAGAACATTTTTCTCACCAATTCACTCTTGAGCAAAATTCTTATTCTCTCAAAAGATCTCATCGTTCTCATCGCTCTCAAAGTTCTTCATAGCCAAATCGGTTTTTCAATTTCTGATCTTATTGCTTATATTCTTTTATAATTCTTTTTAAGATCATTATTATTATTTGGCTATTGCAAATTGGTTTTCAAAATCCTTCTCTTTGATTTTTTATATTCTCAAAGGATTTTTTGAAACATCTAGATTCTAGATCACATTGAATAATTTCATATTCTTTGTGTGATCTAAGAACATATCTAGATTCTAGATCACATTGAATAAACTCATATTCTTTGTGTGATCTATAAATGATTTAAATTCTTTTAGCCACGTTAAGCACTATTGCAAATTTAATCTTGGCTATAGAATTATTGGGTGTAAAAACCAATCTCCACTAATTCATTGTGGTGTATTGGATTTGATTTTACTTGTAGTCCCTTGGTGATAAGGGTAGTTGTAAATCCTTGTTGTAGGCAAGGTGTTTGTGTAAAGTCCTCGGATTGTGAGGCAAGGTAAAGTCCTCAGGTTGTGAGGCAAGGGTAAAATCCTAGACAAGTCTAGGTGGTTGGAAATCCTAGTGAGGCTAGGTATTTCTATTGCTAAGGCAATAGTGGAAATCTCGTACCGGATTGGTCGGGGACTGGACGTACCCAGGGTTGTGGGGAACTATGATAAAAATCCTTGTCTTTGCGTTTGCATTTTCTGTGTTTGATTATTTATCTCTGCAAGCAATTCTTATTTACTTTGTTATTATTATATCTTTGTAATTCTTTGTTCATTTGCATATTACAAAGATTGTACATTTAATTCCGTTGTGTAAAGATCTATCTGTGTGTAAAGATCTCTTATCTGATTGAAATCATAATTGTTTATCTTTTATATTTTTATAAGATTAACTTGTTGATTAAGAACCAAGCGTAGATCACTCTATTTGGTTTCTTAGGCAACATTAGAAGGGTTTTAATTAACGATCGAAAAAATTTATTATTTGAACAACACTATTCAACCCCCCCTTCTAGTGTTGTTTGCCATCCACAGGATCCAACACTTGGTATCAGAGCGAGGTTGTAGATGGCGTTAACCAATCATTTCCCCGAAGGACAATCTTCCAGCAGACCACCACTTCTTAACGGATCAAATTATGGATCTTGGAAGAATCGGATGCGAATGTAACTTCTCTCTATCTCCTATGATCTATGGAAGATAGTGGAGAATCCTTATGAAGAACCCACCCTTGAGGAAGAAAAATGGACCAAGACAGAGAAAGACAAAGTGTCTTTAAATGCCAAGGCGGTGTCCACTCAATATTGCGGCCTTGATACAACGGAGTACAACCGCATCTCCATGGCTACCTCCCCGCACCAAATATGGAAACTCCTTGAGATAACACATGAAGGTAATCAAAAAGTTTAATCATCAAAATCTTCTATTTATGCTGGCATGTATGAAAAATTTATGATGGAGAAAGACGAGAACATAACGGCGATGTACACGAGATTTACGGAGATCATCAACACACTTGCGGGATTGGGAAAGAAGTACACACAAGAGGATCACGTATGCAAGATCCTTAGATCCCTCACTCCCGAATGGCAATCCAAAGCTTCGGCCATTGAAGAAGGCAACAACACTTCAAAGCTAACCTTAGAGGAGCTCATCGGCAACCTAATGGCGTATGAACTCCAACTGCAAGAGCGAAAGACCAAGGAACACGGTGAAAACAAGAAGAACCTTGCATTCAAAGCAACATCGGATACGAAGGAGTCCGAGAATGAAGTCAAAGATGAGATGGAGAAACAAATGGTACTCATCTCCAAAGGATACAAGAAAATCCTAAAAGCACGTAAGTCCTACAACCGTAAGTTCAATTCCACTAATGATGTTATTTGTTATGAATGTAATAGGCCAGGCCACATGAAGAATGAATGCCCTTTAAAGAAAAACAGAGATAAGAGAACGAACTCATATAAAGGCAAAAGGCCAAATGGAAAAGCTTTTGGGGCTTGGGATAAAAGCGACGATGAAGAGGATTCCGATAACTCATCATCATCCGAAAATGAAGGAAAAGAAAGCAAAAGGAATGAGCGGAACTACATGTGCTTCATGGCACGGGAAGACCCCAATGTAAATTCCTACCATAACTCTAGTGATAGCGATAGTAGCGATGATGATGAAATTGATTATGAGGAGGAATTTCATAAAATTTATGCATTATATGAGGTCCAACTCAAAGAGCTTCTAACTCTCAAAAAGATGCATAAATCTTGTGGTTCTAATCCTACTAATCAAGAGCTAAAAAAGATTAGAGAAGAGAACTTAAAATTGATTAGCAACAATAAGGATTTAATTGAAAAGAATAGGTTGCTCAATGTAGAACTCAAAGACCTAGGAAATAGGTTTAGAGACTTAGAAAAGAACATGACCGCCATTAAGGCAAAGCATGAGGACTTGGTTACTAATGTTACTAGGTTCAATAAAGGTAAAGAAAAATTAGATAGCTTGATTAGATCACAAAGACCCCAATCTAGTAAACATGGCTTAGGTTATAACATGACCAATCAAAATGCTGAAAATTCTCATCATCAAGCTAGAGTTCCTAAAACTGAAAATGGATATGTCAAAGTTTGGATTCCCAAAATTGGAACCGTCCAAATGAAAGACAATTACATTTCTAGTTTTATGAACAATGTTCATTTTTGTAGAGATTATAAATTTACTTATGGGAAATCTCAACCCAACTGGGTTTGGTTCCCTCTTAGTTGATGATTACATTATTATGTATGACTAATCCCACGGACCCACAAAGAAAGGGTACCAAAATTATTCGTTTGATTTTTAGGTACCAAAACTATAAGGGATTAGTAGAAGAGCTCCCAATGAATTTCTAAATCCATGCATACATTAAGGGGGAGACCCAACTGCAATGATGCAAACTTTAAGTGGGAGCCTATGAATTTTTTTTTCTTCACTTGGTATGTATACGATTATGTTTTTTTTGTGATGACAAGGGGGAGAAAAAGTGAAACAAGCAAAAACATGAATGAATAATAAACCGCATCTAAGCAGGGGGAGTAAGTACACTTACTCATTGTTTTTATTTCATATTATTCATATATTTTTCATTTGGGTGTCATCATCAAAAAGGGGGAGTGTGATGGGAATCTAGTCCTACCCCAAGTGGTTTGTTTTGTTGATGATCACACCAAATGTTATTAAATTACTAATCATACTACTTAAGTGTGTAGGTTGTGCAATAAGCTAATTGAAGCTCGAAACATACTCCGAGAAGAAGAACTTCAACCACACACATAAAAGATGAAGATGAATTTAGCTCGCAACTTCAAAGATCAAGCACAAGAAGAGTTCAAAGATGAAGCTCAAAGAATGTGCTCAAGCTAAAGCTAAAGAGGAGCTCAAATTCAAGCGAAGCATATGCAACTAGCTCAAGCTCAACCATAGCTTCAAGTCCTTCATAGAGTCTAGTGTGTGAGTTGTTTTTCGTTTTCTTAGGATTATGTCAAAGCCAAGAAGAATTTGCACACACACAAAATGATTTTCTAAAATGTTTTTAAAACTCATTTTAAACTTATTTGAGAGCATTCTTTTCATAGAAGCTAAGTTTCAATTTGTAGTCAACTACAAACACCTAGTAGTTCACTACACTAATTTCTGTCTTCTACCAGAAAAGATAGTCTGGTAGTCGGCTACCTAAGTTAGGGAGTCGACTACCTGCTGTGCGACCAGAATTCCTTGATTCACTCTCTCATTTATTCATTGCTTGATTTTTGGGCTAAAGTCAAACTTGATTTGAATTATTTTGAATTCTCTTTTGGCTCTATAAATAGAGAACCTATGAGAACATTTTTCTCACCAATTCACTCTTGAGCAAAATTCTTATTCTCTCAAAAGATCTCATCGTTCTCATCGCTCTCAAAGTTCTTCATAGCCAAATCGGTTTTTTAATTTCTGATTTTATTGCTTATATTCTTTTATAATTCTTTTTAAGATCATTATTATTATTTGGCTATTACAAATTGGTTTTCAAAATCCTTCTCTTTGATTTTTTATATTCTCAAAGGATTTTTTATATTCTCAAAGGATTTTTTGAAACATCTAGATTCTAGATCACATTGAATAATTTCATATTCTTTGTGTGATCTAAGAACATATCTAGATTCTAGATCACATTGAATAAACTCATATTCTTAGTGTGATCTACAAATGATTTAAATTCTTTTAGCCACGTTAAGCACTATTGCAAATTTAATCTTGGCTATAGAATTATTGGGTGTAAAAACCAATCTCCACTAATTCATTGTGGTGTATTGGATTTGATTTTACTTGTAGTCCCTTGGTGATAAGGGTAGTTGTAAATCCTTGTTGTAGGCAAGGTGTTTGTGTAAAGTCCTCGGATTGTGAGGCAAGGTAAAGTCCTCGGGTTGTGAGGCAAGGGTAAAATCCTAGACAAGTCTAGGTGGTCGGAAATCCTAGTGAGGCTAGGTATTTGTATTACTAAGGCAACAGTGGAAATCTCGTACCGGATTGGTCGGGGACTGGACGTACCCAGGGTTGTGGGGAACCAGGATAAAAATCCTTGTCTTTGCGTTTGCATTTTCTGTGTTTGATTATTTATCTCTGCAAGCAATTCTTATTTACTTTGTTATTATTATATCTTTGTAATTCTTTGTTCATTTGCATATTACAAAGATTGTACATTTAATTCCGTTGTGTAAATATCTATCTGTGTGTAAAGATCTCTTATCTGATTTAAATCATAATTGTTTATCTTTTATATTTTTATAAGATTAACTTGTTGATTAAGAACCAAGCGTAGATCACTCTACTTGGTTTCTTAGGCAACATTAGAAGGGTTTTAATTAACGATCGAAAAAATTTATTATTTGAACAACACTATTCAACCCCCCCCCCTTCTAGTGTTGTTTGCCATCCACAGGATCCAACAATTTTGTCATAATGGACATCAAGGAAGAGGGCGACACTTCGCTCATACTTGGACGCCCGTTCCTAGCAACCGCCGACGTTATCGTCGATGTGCGTGAAGGAACTCTATCCTTGAATGTCCGGAACATAGAAGTCGAGCTTCACATACCCCGGGCCATGAAACATATGCCATATCACGAGGAGTTAGATTATGTGGATCTTCTCGATGAAGTGATTGAAGAAGCAATCCCCCACTCTATTGGTGCTCTCCATGACGATGGCTTCGAAGAAGGCCATGCTTTGATTGAAGAAGAGAAGTTGGAGAACCATCCAGATAGCTCCACGGATGGTGATGAAGGCGACACTGATGTCGCAAGGATACTGGAGCTTTGCAAGCTCTCAATGGCCAAGAATCCGAATAAAGCTCCACCGAACGGAAGATCGGTGTCACCGGCCAAGAAGAAGATAAGAACAAGCTCTAGCTTTGGGGACTTATCCCCCAACATTGCCCATGCTAAGGAGGCATCGAGGAAGACCGATGATCATCAAGACCCAAATCCGAGCGGCCTTCTCGACAAGTTTGACGGGTGCATCTCATATGCGCCCAACATCGCGAGCTAAACGAATATCTTAAGGGGTCGAGCTCACGACCTTAAACGAGCGCTTGTCGGAAGGCAACCCGACGGTTTTCACATTGTTTTCATTTGGTTTTCATTTTTGGTTTAGCCTTTTGTTAGTTTTTAGAATTTTTTGCCCATGAAAATCGTGACAACGGGTCCTATTTTTCATGACAGGAGAAGGAGAAAGAGAGATCAATCATATGGAGGATGATCGAGGCAAGGAAGAGCGCCCCAGGAACGTATTCAGGCCTTAGGAGGAGGAAGAAACAGACTGGAGGAAGAAAAACAAAGACCAGAGTGAAAACGGAGAGCCGATGCAGAAAACAGCACGTCACTCGGCCGAGTAGCATATGCCACTCGGCCGAGCGAAGACTACACTCGGCCGAGTGGAGCACCAAACAGGGAAGTTTCTGCAGACCAACTCTCTGTCAATTTCTGTAAGTTTAGTTTTAATTTTCACTCGGACGAGTGACTTGTCACTCGGCCGAGTGAAACAGATACCCTCCTAGATTAAAAATTGCTGAGTGACAGGGCCACTCGGCCGAGTGGAGTTTCTCCCTTCGACCGAGTGAGCCAAAGCCACTCGGCCAAGTCGTAAGTGGGAAGGAGATTTTTTCGAAATTTTTCGTTTACGCACCGAATGATATTTCCACTCGACCGAATCGTAACAATTCCTATATAAGTTAAGCGGCGGGCGCGAATTCCTAAACATGCAAAATTTCCTAAATCGAGCCCGAGCACTGTCGCTTGCTCTCCCTCACCCGTAGAACACGCCGCCGTGCCCGAGCAGACCGACCACCTCACCGGCGATCACCGCCCCTCACCTCGCCGACGATCGGCCGCCACTCCACCTCGCCGGTGCCGGCCTCCACCGCCTCGATTTGCCCCGTTTTCCCCCAAAAACCCATTTTCTCCCCGTTTCTCTTGATCCGTATACCCATTAAGCCCCTAATCCAAATTAAATTTCATATCTATCTATTATCCCCAATCTCCCCCATAAATATTGAATATTATTTGCTGATTTGATCGTTTGATTTGTAGGCTATCTTGGGGGAGCTTCAGAGAGCTTTTAGAAGCGCTTTGAGCTTCGCGGCGGAGGCGTCTCTTCGCACGCACCACTTATTGCTCTCGCGGCGTGTTCAGGTACACTCTTCCATCATATAGCATGCCGCATTATTTATTTAGTTGGGACGCGTCTCGCGGCACACATGCCGCCGCGGACTAGGCCCCGTACACGGGGAGCCTCTTCGAAGCGGAAGAGGACCGATGATGCCGGTCCCTCTCACGCTAGGGAGGACTCCCCTCCACCTAGCCCGCCACCGCCACCAGCACCTACACAGCCGATCCCATCCGATCCTGTCCCTCCACCCACTCCCGCTGTCGGGCCGATGGGGATCACGTTTCGAAATGACGCACACCGCGCCAGGTTCGAGCGTATCTGCCATCGCTCGATAGTACCCTCTAGGTTCGTGCACTTAGCTGACCTTGACCGCCTAGGGGTACTCGAGGGGCTTCTTGATCGCTCCGGGATGTGACCCAAAGAACGGTTGTAGTTTTACCGCAAGTGCACGGTGTAGCAGCGAGCGGGTTATCGAACACAGGGAGGACGAATGACCGTGCTTGTTCCAATCAACCTGGCTATTTAAGAGAGAAATTTGCCTTTGGCGATCCTGTCACAATCGTCAGACAAAAATGCGGAAATATCAAATCAAATAAAGAACGTCTAGGGAATGGGGAATCCCCGCTACTCACCGTATTCCATAAATGCGGTTTATTGGTATCAAAATTGCTTGAATGAGGATTTGGATGAACTAGTTGCAACTGAATGTAGAACCAAGCTCACGCTCTCGCGCTGTTGCCGGTCTATAGCTATCCTAGGTTTGGGTCCAATCTCTTGTAAACCCTAGCCTAGGAAAGCTAGCATTAAGATCAACATCATCGTCCAATCGCGCACCGAGCCCAATCTCTTGCAAACTCGGTCTACGACCTAGATTGGGATAGTTCCTACCCGTCCAATCTCTTGCAAACGAGTATCGGTATGGAATTGCAATCGGAAACCTTAGTATCGGTCCAATCTCTTGCAAACCGATACTTCGATAATCCGACTCCAACCCAATTCGGATTTCTAGGGTTTCCTATCAAATTAGGATCCAATCTCTTGCAAATCCCAATTGATATGAATACCTAGCCATCCGTAGTAAATTGATCCCAATCTAATCCCTAATAACAATTCTAGCACAATTTCTACCAATTCATCACAAATATGAAAATGGGCTTGTAGGGTTCATCCCCACGCCCCAAGACGTGGAGACTACTCACAAATCATAGCAAGATCACAAAAATAATCGTTGAAATAAGCAATAGAATTCATCACAATATTGAGATAAGCAATAAAAATAGAATTTTTAAGGAAAAAAGATGCAAACCAATGGAGTTCTTCAATTAATCCAACAAAATTCCAATCTTTGTCTCCTCTCCAATCACAAGAATAAAGCTAAAAAACTAATCTAAAAAGCTGCAAAAATCTAAGAGAGAGGCTCTCTAAACTAGGGTAAAAACAGGGCTTAAATAGCCCTCAAAATCGTCCAAAAACTGTGACCAAAATACCCCTGCACAGCCTGTTTTCCGCAGTTTTCGCTACAGGCAGCGCATCGCACTCGGCCGAGTGACAAAAGTCGCTCGGCCGAGTGAAAACCCTGTAATTTTCCAGTAAGTCGGGGCTTTCAAGGGTCTCTACTTCGGGGGCGGCTCGGCCGAGTGAGTTGTCGTCACTCGGCCGATGGCTTCATTGTACTCGGGCGGACAGGATTCTCCACTCGGCCGAGTGGGTCTTCTGAAGCTCAGGCAGCCGAAAAATAGTAACTTGGATGTTTTGGAAGGGCTTCGTCTGGGCGCCACTCGGGCAGACGGGGTCTCGTCACTCGGCCGATGTGGTATTCGGTGCTCGGCCGAGTGCACACATAAATCGTGTCTGTTCTGGTCGGCCGAGCAGTGTCTCGCTGGTCGGCCGAGTGGCTCCTCCACTCGGCCGAGTGGGACACAAAAAATGCCCAATCTGCTTGTTTTGGCCTCCTCGTCGCTCCTGCGACGTCCGTTCTTCTTTCGCTCCTCTCCAACAGCAAAATATCCCACGGGGAGGTCGTCGGTGACCGTCTAGAGTAAGCGCATCTCGAGATCACTCCAAATCGCGCCAAATCACCTGAAATGCGACAAAAACAACAAATCGTGAAAAGCATCGCAATATTGTCGATATATCGTGAAAAACATGATTTGGGCGATCTAAATGGCATGCAAACATGCGGAAAAAGGGTGTAAAATAAGGAGTGATCATAATCCCCCAAGCTTGCCTCTTACTCGTCGTCGAGGAAGATAAGTAGAAGGCGAACCCGGTGGATTCGGAAAACGAAAACGACGAAAAAACGAAAAATGAAAAACGAAAAAGAGTGAAATCGAAATAAAATAAAGAAGAAGGAAAGAAGCGAAGAGGTAGGATACTAGATCATTTTCTCAGGACGTGGGTTTCACTTACTCATATAGCATGCACCGAATGAAAAATACATGTCAAAGGATTTTATTTTGATATCATAGTATAATAGTGCAAATAAAAACGGAAAACCCACGAACAACGATGTAATCATGAAAAACGGAATAATTCTAAAATTAACATCGTCTGAATCATTTAAAGCGGTATACAAATCACAGGTCACACACTTTTCAATTGAACGCTTTCTATCAGGAGTATAAGAGTATCACACTATAGAATAGAGAGAATAGAAAAGTATGGATTTCATGAAATGAACGCTAGGCTTAGATTTCTGGATTTCGTAAAGCTAAAAATAATCTCACCGAGTATAGAATATTACTTAGCCTAGGTCGTCGTGGAATGTCAAGTAGTCACTCTCTCACACATCAATGGATCCCCTCCCCCAAGCTTATCTATAAGCATGGTGGCATAAAAAAATATTCACATCCCCATTTTTATATAGCTCCAAATGTAATAAGAAGAAAGAAGAAAGGAAGAAAGTGAGATGGGATCTTTTATTGAGGATTTTTCCTCTTTTTCTCTTTTTTTGTTTTTTTTTCTTTTTTTTGCATATGTACACAACGATCCCAACTCAAAGAGAGATAATGATATACAAGAATATTTTCTCTTTTTCTCTCTTTTTTAGAATAAGAGATTTGGAGCTAGGAATTAGTAGCGGGGGAAATGCCCTCAAATAGAATCGCTAAGGGGAGATTCACCAATGATTATAAAAGTAGAGAAATGATGTTCAAGATTTGTGGAGAAAGAAATAAATGTATCTCTCAGTTCACTCTATAAGACATGCACGACAACTTCAGCAGGGTAATCTAATCTACTCAGTTTTGATCACAAAAAAGCTAACCAATCCAGATTTATCATAGCTAACATCATTCAATCATCCTGAAGTGAAGTGTACAATCCATGCATATAGAAGTGATATAGGAAAAAGAAATCAGTACTCCAGATATAGGCATTCAATGCGTGAATCTTGGTGTGTTTTCTGTGATAGCATACATATGAATATTCAGACTCAGCTAATAATAAAATTTCATCCATTTTCATGTGGCAAAAGTGTGGGTTACTATCTCTAAATGCAAGGCAAGTCATAGCATATGATATCAGAAATAAAATCTAAGACATGACAAATATAGCATGCATATAGAGTAAGCTAAATCCAACGTCGTCATCATCACAGAAAAGTCATCTCTAGCATGAGATGAAAAAGAAAAGAAATAAAGATAAAGGAAAAATAGAACTATTTACAATGCGACACACAGAAAAAATAAGAAAAACGTGATGCATGGTAAAATAAAAGAAAAATAATGAAAATAAGTGCAAAAGCGAAAAATGGTGTGAAAAACTAAAAATAAAGGTGGCAAATCGAAAAAGAACGTGAGAACTCACTCCCCCAAGCTGAATGTCACAGTGTCCTCAATGTGCAAAGTGTGGCACACCGAGAGACAAGAAATGTGAGGGGATGGTGAGGATGTATGCATGAAAAAAAGGAAAATAAAAAGAAAAATAAAGAAATGAAAATATGTTGCGGACATGATGCATGCACAGATAGGAGGGATACAGAGATATAAGTGGCACCAAAAACTCTCCCTCTCTCCCAAAAAGGATATATAAAGATATGATCAAAAAGAGAATCCCAAAATAAGTGAGGGGAGGGGGTGGACAAAAAGGCGTCAGGACCCAGCAGAAACGGGCAGCACAATGGCAAAAGGAATCGATGGCATCAAGGGTGCCTAGGAAGGTGGTGCTGCACTGTCTCCGTCCTAAGGCGGAGGTGGTGGTGGTGGCTGGACAGGCTGCTGAGCGGGGGTGGGTGTGGGAGTGGCAGCAAGTCGGGTGTGTGTGGAAGTGTGGGCGGGAACCTGCTGGGTGGGTGGGGGTACACGCGGGAGACGCTCCAGAACCTGGGTGAGACAGTAATGGATCTGGGGTAGCAGCTCGAAGCGGCCAGCCATCGTAGAGACGGTGGAGGACAGAGTCCTAAGGTCGCCTCTGAGGCCACTCACCGCCCCCTCTAGAGCACGAATGCTCTGAAGTACAGTGTCAGGGGGAGGTGGTGCAGAGGGACGCACCGGGCGGGGCTGTGCAGGGCGTGGCTGGCGAACTCTGGTCGCGTATGTGACTGGCTCAGCGGGGAAGGGAACAAAAGGTGCTGCGCCTGCAAATGTGGGCCTGGCCTCGGTGTGAGGCCGGGGCACCGGCTGGTGGGAAGTGGAGGCAGCAGTAGCGAAAGAAGAGTGCAAAAATGGCAGCGAGGCGACTAGAGAGGTCAGTGGCACAGAAGTGTGGACAGACGCCACGACACTCTCGGAGAATACAGCAGGGGTGGAGACAGAGGTGACTACCGCTGGGGTGGAAGTGTGTGGACCAAAAGGCGCAACCCCAGTGGAGATCATGCTAGCCATGGTCTCCACGACCGCGGCAAACGAGGGCTCTCCACTCTCAACAAAGGTCGGCGGGCGCTCGGGGAGTGCGGAGCAAAGAGGCTCAACGGACAGAGGGCCAGTGGTGGTGGTGGGAGTGGTGGTGACAGTCTCGGAAGTGGTGGAGGTGGTGGAAGTGGGATCAGCTAAGGTACTCCCGACACCGACAGAGGTGTCAGGAGCAGCGGAAACGTCAGGTATGGGCTGAGGGGCCACTGGGTCAACAGCCTCGGCAGCAGGCTCAGCAGGGTGTGCAACAGGGTCTACAGGGGCAACGTGGGCCTGCTCGGCCTCCTCGGCCTCGAGCACGTAAGCAGCGGGGATGAGAACATCCATCGTAGGGAGCCAGTCAACGTGGGCCGGTGCAATCAGAGTCCGAGCAGGGCTCGGGAGAATCATGTAGTCGGCCCCGTAGGGGCCGTGCAACCAGACCCAGTGACGCTCACCGTGCGGATGAAGCATCTTCATCCGGGCCATAACATCTATCGACAGAGAAGTGGGGCCCAGGACGCGTCGCAAGTCATCGGGGAAGTCCTCGTCGGTCATAAGAGCAACCAAGGTGATCAGGCCGCCGCAGCATATCGGTGAGCGAGCGCCCACCGATACAATGATGCGGTCTAAAAACCATGCCGCGATATCGATCACGACGGCGGGGACAAGCTCATCGCCATCCCTAGATAGAGCTTTGGGACGTGTCATCGCGTAGAGCATGTAGAGCTCTGGCGTAGACATCGTGCCCGGCTCATATCTGGCCAAAAAGGACGTCGCCATAAGGCGCTGAGCAATGCAGAGGCAGTGATGGACAATGGCCGAGGCCTTGGCCCTACTGGGGTCAAAGGCAGCGTGGAGACCCGTAATCCGGGCCCAGAAGGCACCGGCGTCGAAGGAAGGTGGGGGGATATGGGTGGGGCCGTAACCGCGATCGGCACTGGGGACAGCGGGCCACGAGAAAAACGCTCTCATCATATCGAGAGTGACCTGGCACTCTCGATCCATGAACCGAAACGAGCATCCCTCGTCGGTCCGGGCGATCGAACTCAGAACCTCAAGTGTCGGGCGGGTAAACGTATCCGCCGACACCGGGAAGAAATCTCGCCAGCCCACGTTGTCGTACAACGTGAGCAGCCCCTCTAGTACCCCCAGGCGTCCTAGGTCAGCGAGGTGTGCAAACCTGGAGGGTACGATCGAGCACTGGGAGATACGGTCGAAGACGGCGCGGTGTGCGTCGTCTCGGAACGTAATCCCGAGCGGCCCGACCAGTGGAGCCGATGGTGGTGGCTGTGGTGCGGCAGGGAGAGGCTGTGCGGGCTGTGGGTGCATTGCAGGCTGTGCGGGGTGTGCGGGGCCTGCAGGCTGTGCTGGGTGGACGGCGTGTGTGGGAGACGGTGGAGGAGAGTCCTCCAACTCGTGGGAGGGGCCGGCATCATCCGACCGCTTCCGCTTGGCGGAAGCTCTCTTCGACCGCGGCCGTGTCCGGGGCGGTATATCGGCCCCGAGCGCGCCGAAAAGTGGAAAAAGTGCGGTGTGTGTAAAAGAGTGGATGGAGTATACCCAGACACGCCGTGAGTGCTCAGCAACGGAGGCGTGCGAAGTCAGCGCCTCCACGAAGCTCAAATCAGTCCCGAGAAGCTCCCCTGGGCTCCCCTAAGCTCCAAAAAGCAACCGGAGGCGATCGGAGCGGCGGCCGCCGGTGGCGACTCGGGCGAGGCACCGGCGTGTGCTCGGCCGGTGGTGGCGGACCGAGCGGCGGCGCGGCAGCGGCGGTCGGGCGAGTAGGGGCGCGAGCGAGGGGAGTCGGTCGAGGGGAGGTGAAGAGTCGGGGCGCGATCGGTTTCAGTGTTTCGAAAATCGTGCCCCCCCTCAGCCCTTATATAATAAAAGTTACGACTCGGCCGAGTGACTGGGTCACTCGGCCGAGCAGGATCAATAGAAATTTTGTCGCACTTACGCATCGGCCGAGTGGCTTTACCAGCCTCGGCCGAGTGGAGTAAGTCCATTCGGCCGAGTGACAAAAGCTACTCGGCAAGACTCGCCCTAGGAGGGTATCCGTTTTACTCGGCCGAGTGAATATATATACTCGACCGAGTAGCAGTTATATTGGAATCAGGAAAATAAACAGAGAGTTAGGTACAGCAGACTTCCCTCATTCGTGAGCGGCTCGGCCGGACGAACTTTTGTACTCGGCCGAGTGACTAGTATGCTCGCCCGAGTGAGCCTTGTGTTCTGCTGTTTGTCTTCGTTTGGGCTCTAAACTCCGTCTTTCTTCCTCCAGTCGATTCCATCTTCCTCCTAAGCGTCGATCGCCTTCTTGGGGCGCTCCTCGTCGTCTCGTTCATCCTCCTCATGATGGATCTACCTATCTCCTCTCCTGTCAAGAAAAATAGGACCCGTTATCACAAAATTTTTGGGCGAACGACTCAAAACACTAAAAATTTCTAAAACGAAAATAAAGAAAAAGTGAAAATAAAGCAAAAACCGTCGGGTTGCCTCTCGACAAGCGCTCGTTTAAGGTCGTGAGCTCGACCCCCTATAATTTTCAAGCAATGCGGGATGTTTGGTGCATATGAGATTCACCCATCAAACTTTCCGGGGAGAACGCTTGGATTTGGACGTGGCGGCGTCGTGTTCTCCCTCGGTGGTCTCCCATCTCGAATAGTGTTGGGGGGAGGCTCCCCCAAGCTAGCATTTGCTCTGGTCAACGGCTTTACCGGTGACGTCGATCTCCGTGTCGGCGGAGCTTTCTTCGGAGACTCCAATTTCGAGAGCTTGCAGAGCTCTCGAATCCTTGCGACATCAGCGTCGCCTTCATCATTTTCAGCGGAGAGGTCGGGGGAATCATCTATCTTCTCATTTTGGCCTAAATCCGGGCCTTCCTCTAAATCTTCATCAAAAAGAGAGCCAATTGAGTGGGGGATCGCCTCCTCTATTACCTCATCAAGGAGGTCCGAGAGATCATCCGACCGCTCCTTAAGCAAATATACTCTATTGGTTTCGCCCGTCGGGATTCCCTCGGAATAGTGCTTGAGCCTTTGACCATTTACTTTGAATGTGGCACCGTCCTTGCTTTCCAACTCGAAAGCTCCTCCCGGTTGTATGTGCTTTATGGTGAAATGTCCAGACCAACGTGACCTCAACTTACCGGGAAATAGTCGGAGCCGGGAATTGTAGAGCAAGACCTTGTCTCCTACTTTGAAGTCCGTGACGGTTATGCGGGCATCGTGGAAAACCTTGGTCCTTTCCTTGTAAATTCTTGAGCTTTCGTAGGCGTCTCTTCTTATCTCATCAAGCTCGTTGATGTCCAAGAGTCGCCTCACCGCCGCACTTTTGTAATCATAGTTAAAGGTTTTGATGGCCCAATATGCGCGGTGCTCCAACTCTACGGGTAAGTGGCAAGCTTTCCCATAAACGAGCCGGAATGGTGTGGTGCCTATGGGAGTGCGGAAGGCCGTGCGATATGCCCATAGAGCGTCATTTAGCTTCATTGACCAATCCTTTCTAGATCGATCCACCGTCTTTTCGAGAATTTGCTTGATTTCTCTATTTGAGACTTCCACTTGGCCGCTTGTCTGGGGGTGATATGCCATGCCAACTCTATGATTTACCCCGTACTTCTTTAGCATGGCTTCAAACTTGTTCTCTATGAAGTGGCTTCCCCCGTCGCTTATCAAGGTACGCGGCACTCCAAAGCGCGGGAAGATATTTTGTTTATAGAACTTGGAGACGACTCTTGCATCATTGGTAGGGGTGGCAATTGCTTCCACCCATTTGGAGACATAGTCAACGGCCAATAAGATGTACTTGTTACCATTGCTCGACGGAAATGGCCCCATGAAGTCTACTCCCCAACAATCAAAAAGCTCGATTTCTTGGATGGGTCTCATTGGCATCTCATTGCGCTTGGAGATATTCCCGGTCCGTTGGCATCTATCGCAACCCTTCACAAAAGCGTGGGTGTCTTTAAACATTGTAGGCCAGAAGAATCCGCTCTGCAAAATCTTAGCGGTGGTTTTAGAGGCGGCATGATGTCCTCCGCATGGTAGACCATGGCAATGCAAAATGATGGATGTCGCTTCCTCTTTAGAAACACACCTACGAATGACACTATCTTTGCATATCTTGAAAAGGTAGGGGTCTTCCCAAAAATAGCTACGGACCTCATGCAGAAATCTCCTCTTTTGTTGCGTAGACATCCCATGCGGTTTGATTCCACAAGCCAAGTAGTTGACGAAGTCCGCGTACCAAGGTACTTCACCGGTCCTTATGGCATATAGTCTCTCATCCACGAATGTGTCGTCGATAGGCAAACTCTCATCCTCCTTGTCGCGGATGAGCCTAGATTAATGATCCGCCACGACATTGTCCGTACCCTTCTTATCCCTAATCTCTAAGTCGAATTCTTGCAACAAGAGTATCCATCTAATCAACCGAGGTTTGGCCTCCTTCTTGTTTAAAAGATACTTCAATGCCGCATGGTCGGTGTGGACAATCACCTTGGAACCGAGGAGATAGGAGCGAAACTTCTCTATGGAATAGACGACCGCTAGAAGCTCCTTTTCGGTAGTTGTGTAGTTTCTCTGCGCGTCATCCAATGTCTTGCTCGCATAGTATATCGCATGAAGCTTCCTATCTTTTATTTGTCCCAATACCGCTCCAATGGCTTGGTCGCTAGCATCACACATTAGCTCAAAAGGAAGGCTCCAATCCGGTGGTTGTATGATGGGCGCGGAGACTAGCGCTTCCTTCAAGGTGTTGAAGGCTTGCAAGCATTCTCCTGAAAAATCAAAAGGAATATCTTTAGCGAGCAAGGAAGTAAGCGGTCGGGCGATCGAGGCGAAATCCTTGATGAAGCGGCGGTAAAACCCCGTGTGACCAAGAAAGCCTCTAATGCCCTTGACATTAATAGGAGGAGGAAGTTTTTCGATTACCTCAATCTTTGCTTTATCAACCTCAATTTCTCTTGAGGAAACAAGATGTCCGAGAACTATACCTTCCGTGACCATGACGTGACACTTCTCCCAATTGAGAGTGAGATTGTTTTGTTGACACCTTTTTAGGACTTTAGTGAGATTTTCCAAGCAAGAGTCAAACTCACTCCCATAAACCGAGAAATCATCCATAAAAACTTCCATAATATTTTCAATGTAATCAGAAAATATGGATGTCATACATCTTTGAAAAGTGGCGGGAGCATTACAAAGGCCAAACGACATCCTACGGTAGGCATAGGTGCCATAGGGACAAGTGAAAGTTGTCTTTTCTTGGTCATCTTCGTGCAAAGGGATTTGGAAGAGACCCGAATACCCGTCTAGATAGCAAAAGTATTTATGGTTTGCGAGGCGTTCAAGCATTTGATCAATGAATGGCAATGGGTAATGGTCCTTTCGGGTGGCTTTATTGAGTTTCCTATAGTCAATGCACATTCGCCATCCCGTGACAGTGCGCGTAGATATTGGCTCACCTTTTTCATTTTTTATGACAGTCATCCCTCCTTTCTTGGGGACGACGTGAACGGGGCTAACCCATCTACTGTCAGAGATAGGATAAATTATACCGGCTTCTAGCAATTTTAGGATTTCCTTTTTAACCACCTCCTTCATGTTCGGGTTTAATCGCCTTTGAGGCTGTATGGAGGTGGCTTCGGTATCCTCCAAATGGATCCTATGCATGCAAAGCCTATGGCTTATCCCTTTTAGATCGGAGATAGTGTATCCTAGGACATCTTTATGGCTCTTAAGAACATCTAGGAGTTTTTCAAGTTGGTCCGGCGTTAGATGGGAGTTAACTATCACCGGGAAAGTTAATTTGTTACCCAAAAAGGCATACCTTAGATTCGGAGGTAATTGTTTAAGTTCTACTTGAAGAGGCGCCTCTCCTTCTACTTCATCGGCTCGCATGAGTTTCGCTCCTTCCTTGCCATCCGGGTCTAGCTCGTGCTCAGGTGTCGCGCTCTCTTGTGAAGAGTCAGACTCACTACTTAGTGAGGATGATGCATCGAAATAAGCATTTTCCGATTCTGTGCTAGCTTCGTCAGAGCTTTCACTCGGCTCCAGTTCGTCCCTGGAATCAAGAAACACATCAGACGATTCATAGAAGCAAGGGTAAGTGTCATGGGGTGTAACTCCCTGAACGTTGGTTTGCTCTGAAGATCCTTCCGAAGTATAGTGATCCTCAGCACTTGTTTCACCGTCTTCGATATAATTTGTCGTCGATCACGTCAACTCTGACATTGCCCCCGATAGTCCCCTCCGGGGAGATCTGGTCCATCACGAAACTAGTAAACAGTTGTTCGTCGGGGTCCTTGACGTCGATAGAAAAAGCTCCGGTAGTGTGGACCTCATCGACAAGCTCTTTAAGGAGGTCCGTGAAGGAGTCATAGTCTTCCTGACTGAGTTCTATTGTTGACATTGCATTCTCCATTCTTCCTGCAAAGGCCTTATGCAAAATACAGGGAGAATGTGCGAACAGAAGAAAGTAAAGAAAGAAATAGAAGTAACCGTGTGGTCGATGACAAACACCGTCAAAATGCACTCCCCGGCAACGGCGCCAAAAACTTGATCGCTCCGGGATGTGACCCAAAGAACGGTTGTAGTTTTACCGCAAGTGCACGGTGTAGCAGCGAGCGGGTTATCGAACACAGGGAGGACGAATGACCGTGCTTGTTCCAATCAACCTGGCTATTTAAGAGAGAAATTTTCCTTTGGCGATCCTGTCACAATCGTCAGACAAAAATGCGGAAATATCAAATCAAATAAAGAACGTCTAGGGAATGGGGAATTCCCGCTATTCACCGTATTCCATAAATGCGGTTTATTGGTATCAAAATTGCTTGAATGAGGATTTGGATGAACTAGTTGCAACTGAATGTAGAACCAAGCTCACGCTCTCGCGCTGTTGTCGGTCTATAGCTATCCTAGGTTTGGGTCCAATCTCTTGCAAACCCTAGCCTAGGAAAGCTAGCATTAGGATCAACATCATCGTCCAATCGCGAACCGAGCCCAATCTCTTGCAAACTCAGTCTACGACCTAGATTGGGATAGTTCCTACCCGTCCAATCTCTTGCAAACGAGTATCGGCATGGAATTACAATCGGAAACCTTAGTATCGGTCCAATCTCTTGCAAACCGATACTTCGAAAATCCGACTCCAACCCAATTCGGATTTCTAGGGTTTCCTATCAAATTGGGATCCAATCTCTTGCAAATCCCAATTGATATGAATACCTAGCCATCCGTAGTAAATTGATCCCAATCTAATCCCTAATAACAATTCTAGCACAATTTCTACCAATTCATCACAAATATGAAAATGGGCTTGTAGGGTTCATCCCCACGCCCCAAGACGTGGAGACTACTCACAAATCATAGCAAGATCACAAAAATAATCGTTGAAATAAGCAATAGAATTCATCACAATATTGAGATAAGCAATAAAAATAGAATTTTTAAGGAAAAGAGATGCAAACCAATGGAGTTCTTCAATTAATCCAACAAAATTCCAATCTTTGTCTCCTCTCCAATCACAAGAATAAAGCTAAAAAAACTAATCTAAAAAGCTGCAAAAATCTAAGAGAGATGCTCTCTAAACTAGGGTAAAAACAGGGCATAAATAGCCCTCAAAATCGTCCAAAAACTGTGACCAAAATACCCCTGCACAGCCTGTTTTCCGCAGTTTTCGCTACAGGCAGCGCATCGCACTCGGCCGAGTGACAAAAATCACTCGGCCGAGTGAAAACCCAGTAATTTTCCAGTAAGTCGGGGCTTTCAGGGGTCTCTACTTCGGGGGCGGCTCGGCCGAGTGAGTTGTCGTCACTCGGCCGATGGCTTCATTGTACTCGGGCGGACAGGATTCTCCACTCGGCCGAGTGGGTCTTCTGAAGCTCAGGCAGCCGAAAAACAATAACTTGGATGTTTTGGAAGGGCTTCGTCTGGGCGCCACTCGGGCGGACGGGGTCTCGTCACTCGGCCGATGTGGTATTCGGTGCTCGGCCGAGTGCACACATAAATCGTGTCTGTTCTGGTCGGCCGAGCAGTGTCTCGCTGGTCGGCCTAGTGGCTCCTCCACTCGGCCGAGTGGGACACAAAAAATGCCCAATCTGCTTGTTTTGGCCTCCTCGTCGCTCCTGCAACGTCCGTTCTTCTTCCGCTCCTCTCCAACAGCAAAATATCCCACGGGGAGGTCGTCGGTGACCGTCTAGAGTAAGCGCATCTCGAGATCACTCCAAATCGCGCCAAATCACCTAAAATGCGACAAAAACAACAAATCGTGAAAAGCATCGCAATATCGTCGATATATCGTGAAAAACATGATTTGGGCGATCTAAATGGCATGCAAACATGCGGAAAAAGGGTGTAAAATAAGGAGTGATCACTTCTCACATTGTATGACAACGTAGGATGGCGTGATTTTTTGTCAGTGTCGGCGGATACTTACATCCGTCCGACACTGGAGGTCCTGAGCTCTATCGACTGGACCCCTGGAGGATGCACATTCCGCCTGATGAATCGAGAGTGCGAGATCACTCTCAACATGCTTCGTGCATTCTTCTAGTGGCCCGCTGTCACTGTCCCTGACCGTGCCTACGTGCCCACGCACATCCCACCCCCGTCGTTCGACACCTCCACATTCTGGACACGGATCACGAATCCCCACTTGGCTTTGACCCCAGTAGGGCCAAGGCCTCAGCCATCCTGCACCCCTGCCTCCGCATTGCACAGCGCATCATGGCGACTAATTTCCTAGCGAGGTACGAGCCTGGGACGATGTCTACGCCAGAGCTCTATATGCTCTACGCGATGACTCGCCCCAGGGTTCTGGATAGGGGTAGCGACGACCTGGTCCCCACCGTCGAGATAGATATTGCTAGTTGGTTTCTGGACCACATCATCATTTCGGTGAGCGCTCGCTCACCTATTTGTTGCGGCGGTCTGATCACACTTCTAGCCCTTATGACCGGCAAGGACCTACCTGATGACTTGCGACGAGCACCGGGCCCCACTTCACTTTCGATAGATGTTATGGCCCGGATGAAGATGCTTTGTCTCCACG
>CM061142.1:76108398-76185330 GCA_030789695.1 Scilla litardierei
CTTGTTCTTGGTGAGCTCTTCAAGCTATTGCTTGATCCAAGTCTCCAAATCTCTCCTAGGCACCGATTGTTGGTCATTTCCTTGGTGCTAGGACTTGGTGACTTCATCTTCCTCAAATCCTTCTTTCAACCTTTTGGGTAAGAAAAACTCAAGGTATAGGATTTTGTGGTAAGTTTGCTTATTTCAATATAAACTCATTTATATTGCTTGTTGATTCTCTCGGTTGTGAGAGAAGGTTGTGATCCCGGGTTGTGGGATTCACTATTGCTTTTGCATGTATGATTTGATCTTGTGAAGGTTTTTCACAAGATATTCATAGTGGAAATCTTGGGTTAGGGTTTCTAACCTAAGTATCCGGAGGGGATCCGGGTGGTTGGGACGTAGGATCACCGGGAACAAGTCGGGGAGACTTGGGTGGATCCGAACCCATTAACATCATTTGTTTGCATTGTTAATTTTGTTGTTGTCATACAATTTAAGCTTCCGCAAATTGTTTTTGTAGTTGTTTGCACTATAATTTGGAATTATACTCCTTGTTATTTTTAAAGTACTATTCACCCCCCCTCTAGTACTTGTGCAGTAGCTTGTAGGGCATTACATTTGGTATCAGAGCCAGATACTTAGCTATGTCTGCCAACGACAACAAGACCGTGCGTCCACCTTCCAACTATGACACCTTCAGAAACCGTGAAGGAGCATCTTCGGTGATGGAAGGACATTCCTCTACGAGGTCTCCATTCTTCAACGGTACCAACTACAGGTACTGGAAATGCCGGATGGAAACCTTCCTCCGGAGTGCGTCTCTATGGAGGACTACAATGAAGGAATACATCGAGCCCGTAGAAGAAGACTTTGAGAAATGGACTACCACGGAGATCGCCACGGAGGTAAGCAATGCCAAGGCAATGAACGCCTTGCAATGCGCCTTGGAGCCCGAGGACTTCAATAAGATATGCACATGTAAGAGTGCATATCAAATTTGGAACTCCCTCCTCATACTTCATGAAGGGACGAGTAGGGTAAGAGACTCTAAACTCGTAGTCGTAAACAAAGATTACGAAATGTTTCATATGCAACAGGACGAGAAGATGAAAGAATATTACGCTCGCTTCGTTGACATAATAAACGAGTTAGAGGCCCTCGGTAAGTCCTACACTCAAAAGGAGAAGTGCTCAAAGCTTATCGAAGGACTTCCTTCTTCTTGGGAGAAACGTACCTTCGCCATCGAGGAAGGTAATGACATGAATAAGTATACCGTAGTTCAACTAATGGGTACTTTAATGTCATACGAGGTACGCAAGGATAGCAAGCTCAAATTGCACGAAAAGATGAAGTCATATCTAAAGCAAGACGAGCCAAATAAGAAGGCCATTGCTTTCAAGGCCGCTCCATCCACATCCACATCAACCGATGATGAAGACTCGGAAAACGAGTTGGACTTGGAGTCCGTGGCTCTCATGGCTAAGAAGTTCAACCGTTTCTTCCGAAAAGGTAACTATAAGAACAAAGCTAAATTTGGTTCTTCTAACGCCTCTTCCTCTCCTTTGTGCTTTAAATGCAATAAGCCAGGACACAGCAAAGCGGATTGTCCTCTAAACAAGCAAAAGGAGAAGTGGAAGGCGCCTAAGTTCGACAAGTCAAAGAAGTACAAACAGGGGTACAAAAAGGGACTTGTCGGAGCAACATTCACCGACTCCGAGGATTCCTCAAGCGGAGAGTCGGACGATGAGAAAGTGGAGCAAGCGCACATGTGCTTCATGGCAAGAGAGGAGCATGATCAAGGATCTTCCTCCTCCGATGATAGCGACGACGAAGGCGATGAGGTAACTATGGATGATCTTAGGGATGCTAACTCTCATTTATGGTCTAAATACACTAAGTTAGTAAATAGATATACTAAAGTAAAAGATGACCTAGCTAGCATTCAAACCTCGCCTAAGACTATCATCACCAACAACGACACCGTTGTTGAAGAGTTAAGAAATGAGATTGTTAATCTCAAATCTAAACTTGAACATGTTAGCATCGATGATCCGGAAGAACATAGGATAGCGGATTTAACTTCTCAAAACTCGACTTTGAGTATTGAGAACGAGAATCTTAAATCTCGTGTTTATGTGCTCACATCGCAAGTATCCACATTAGATACTTCTATGCGTTCTCTCAAAGAGAAATATGAGAACACATTAGGCCGAATCAATAGATTCAATAAGGGTAAGGACCATTTGGATAAAATCCTAAGTGACTTACTTCCGGCCAATCACCACATTGGTTTGGGGTATACGATGGGATGTCCATCCAAAGCGGCCACTACCTTTGTTAGGCCAACTTCCGGTGACTCTACGAGTGGTAGCAAACACTCTATTGGTAGTTCATCTACCAATGGTGCTTCCACCTCGTCCACACCCTCTTTTGGAAAGAAACCACTTTGGGTGGACCTCCAAAGAAGGGGCATGCTTATATGTACATAAATACCATGCCACGTAGGAACACACGTCCTACTCCACCGTCTCACACATATGATGATTTCTATGCTACACGTTCACGGGCACGTGCACACCATGTGAGACACCCTCACGCACGTGTTCCCACACATGCATATGTTTACCCACCTCATCATATGAATAATTCTCGTCGTGCACCATTCCATCATGTTCCTTATGCCTATCCACGACATGCATCACGTAGAAACCAACAACGCATGCATGCACCCAATAGGATGATGGCTCCCAAAATTTTCACTATTTGGAACCCAAAGGACACAAGCATGGAAGAAAAACAAGTATATATGAATGCTTATTTTTCGGATGTTGTGCGTAGTAGAAACTATGTGGGGAAGTCTAAGTCCAATTGGACTTGGCTTCCAAAGGTCTAACCTTTGAGGACCCAATGACCTTGGGTACCATGATATGAAAGTTTCTATCTTTAGGTACTCAAGGAAAAGAAAAAGAAATGGAGCAACAAATTTAAATTTAGCTCCAAAGGGAATTGGATACTCGATAGCGGGTGTTCAAAACACATGACGGGTGACGCTCAATTGCTCTCCGGAGTGGTTCCCATTGCAAATGGAAATCGCGTCGTATTTGGAGGCAACGAGAGCGGAACCATCGTCGGTGTTGGTAAAGTGGGTAACCCTTCTAAACCCTTAATTAGTGATGTTTATCTAGTTGATGGTTTAAATCATAATCTTATTTCAATAAGCCAACTTTGTGACAAAGGTTACAAAGTTAGCTTTGCGAAAGGATTGTGTCATATTTCAAGTGATAATAATAAATTATTATTTTCCGGCACACGCCATAAAGATATTTATATTTTGGATCTTCCTAAGTCATATGAACAATGTCTCGTTGCTAACACAAGTGAACAACACTTATGGCATCGACGCTTTGGACATGTGAACTTTGGAACACTTTATAAGCTTTCGAAATTAAATTCCATTAAAGGTTTTCCGAAGATCGTTTTTGAAAAGAAAAGTTTTTGTGATTCTTTTCAACGTGGCAAGCTTCCTAAATCTTCATTTAAACCTAAGAAAAGCATTTCTACGAAACGGCCACTAGAGCTATTACATCTAGATTTATTTGGGCCAACTAGAGTTGCTTCCTTAGGAAATGCAAGATATGGACTAGTCATCGTTGATGATTATTCAAGATTTACATGGGTATTTTTCTTAAGTAATAAAAATGAAGCTTTTGAAAACTTCACAATATTTGTGAAGAAAGTACAAAATCTCATCGGAACCACCATTGTCACTATTCGTAGTGATCATGGGGGTGAATTTGAGAATGAGTCTTTCTCAAATTTTTGTGATGATCTTGGAATTACTCACACGTTTTCTTTCCCTCGCGCACCTCCTCAAAATGGTGTTGTTGAGAGGAAGAATAGAACGCTTGTGGAGTGTGCTCGCACTATGCTCGAAGATAGTCAACTTGGTTATCAATTTTGGGCGGAAGCGGTACACACCGCTTGTTATGTGTTTAATAGAATACTTTTGAATCCCGGCACCAAACAAACTTGCTATGAATTGTTGTTTGGTAGATTGCCTCAAGTTAAACATTTTCGTGTTTTCGGCGCAAAATGTTTTATTAAAAACACATATGATAATTTGGACAAGTTTGATCCGAGATCGGATGAGGGGATATTTGTTGGGTATTCCTCACGTAGCAAAGCCTACCGGATATACAACAAAAGATCCTCTACGATCGAGGAATCACTTCATGTCTCTTTTAATGAGAATTTTACTACTCCTAGAATTTCAAATGATGATGACTCTATGGATGTTTTATGTGATTCATTTGAAAATTCTAAGTCTATTGATTCAATTGATTCTATTGAGACTAACCCGACTAATGAAGTTGTTGAGAATGTGCCTAGTGATCAAGGTATTCCCAAGCGGCTTCATACCGTTCGTGACCATCCCCATGAGCAAGTAATTGGCAATATTCATGATAGTGTCAAGACGAGATCGCAAGTCCACCACTTCGCCAATTGTGCCTTTGCCTCATCGATAGAGCCAAAGAATATAGTTGAAGCGTGCGAAGATAGTGCTTGGATCCTTGCCATGGAGGAGGAACTCATTCAATTCGAGAGGAATGAGGTATGTGAGCTTGTTCCTTTGCCATCGAAGAACCACACCGTCATAGGGACAAAGTGGATCTTCAAGAACAAAACCGACGAAAATCAAGTCATCGTCCGGAACAAAGCTCGGTTAGTTGCTCAAGGCTATCGCCAAGAGGAAGGTATCGATTTCGAAGAATCCTTCGCTCCGGTAGCTAGATTAGAATCAATTAGACTGTTATTGTCTTATGCATGCCATAAAAATTTTAAGTTATTTCAAATGGATGTTAAAAGTGCATTTTTAAACGGAGATGTTGTTGAGGAAGTTTACGTTTCTCAACCTCCGGGCTTCATAAATGAAAAATTTCCAAATCATGTTTTTAAACTAAAGAAAGCTCTTTATGGTTTGAGACAAGCTCCTCGAGCTTGGTATGATCGCCTAAAGAATTTTCTTTTGGATTTGAATTTTAAAATGGGCGAAGCCGATTCTACACTTTTTGTTAAGCATGCGAATAATGATATTTTATTAGTTCAAATTTATGTTGATGATATCATTTTCGGTGCTACTAACTTCACTCTTTGCGAAGAGTTTTCTAATGTTATGAATGAACAATTTGAGATGAGCCACATGGACGAACTCAAATATTTCTTAGGTCTCCAAATTCGCCAATTGAACGATGCAATTTTCATCCACCAAACGAAGTATACGGTGGAGTTGCTTAAGCGATTTGGAATGGAGAGTGCTTCCGGGAAAAAGACTCCAATGAGCACGACTACGCATCTTGACAAGGATACGGGCGGTAAGGATGTAGACATTCGTCTATATCGAGGTATGATAGGTAGTTTACTTTATCTTACCGCAAGTAGGCCCGATATTATGTTTGCCGTATGCATATGTGCTCGTTATCAGTCTCAACCTAAGGAGTCTCACTTAGTAGCGGTTAAACGTATTTTTCGCTATCTAAGTTACACTTTAGATTTTGGATTACTTTATCTGAAATCTAGCACATATGAGTTAGTCTCATATAGTGATGCCGATTATGCGGGATGCAAATCCGACAGGAAAAGTACTAGTGGCACTTGCCATTTTCTAGGAAATTCTCTTGTCCCTTGGTTTTCCAAGAAGCAAAATTCCGTATCACTTTCAACCACCGAGGCGGAATACATTGCCGCCGGTGCCGCTTGTGCCCAGGTTCTTTGGATGAGACACACTTTGAAGGATTTTGGTATTCACTGTGATACTAGCCCTATCATGGTGGATAACCAAAGTGCTATTTGTCTTTCGAAGAATCCGGTGCACCATTCCCGATCTAAACACATAGATGTCCGACACCATTTTTTAGATGATCATGTTGCTAAAAAGGACATCATTTTAGTGTACGTTGAAACCCAAAAGCAAATCGCCGATATTTTCACGAAACCCCTAAAGGAGGACTCCTTTGTGCGGTTGCGTCGAGAATTGGGGATTATGGGTGAATCCGAGATATAGGATTCATGTTTCATTCAATTATCTTGCATGCTATTATATTTCGCGATATTTCGTTCATGCTAGATTTATTGAATTTTTGGGAATTTTATGTGATATATTTGAATTTGTGCTTGAATTCGTATTTCAATGTCGTATTTAAGATTTCGAAGTTTTATGGGGTAATTTAGATGACTAATGAGAGTATTAAGATGTTTCATCCAAGTGGTTTGTGAAGAGAAATCAATTATCAATTTTTGGACTCTTCTAGTCGGTTTCAGTTCATTTGTCAACCGACTAGATGCTCATCTAGTCGGTCAGCAAGTGAACTCAGACCGACTAGATCAAGCTTCTATCTAACTCTTATCATTTTCTTTCTTTAGTCGGTCACAGTACACTTACCGACCGACTAGATTGAAAACTAGTCGGTCAGTGAATATACTGCGACCGACTAAATCTAGCCCTAAAAATCCCTGTTTGCCTCTGTTTCGACTTAGTCGGTTCAAGCTCATTGACCGACCGACTAGATCGTAATCTAGTCGGTCAGTGCTTGAACTGTGACCGACTAAGTGTGTTAGGGCATTTGTGTCTTTTCGATCTCCAGACCGACTTAACTCTCTTTTATTCGACTAAAGCTCATTTTAGTCGGTCTCTTTCATATCTCCAGCCCGATAACTCCCAAACCCCTCTCGAGCCCCTTCGTCTTCCGTCGATTTCCGGCCAGATTTCCGGCCATCCGCCACCGCCGATCGGTCTCCTAGGTATCCCTCCTCCTCCTCCTTGGTCGATCTCCTTTTCTAGGGTTCGATCCTTGGTCAATCTATTCTAGGGTTCTAGTTTGTGTAGTTCTTGTGTTAGGGCTTGTGCTTCTAGGGTTTGTGTTTTTCGATTTTTGTGCTAGGGTGTTTGATCTTCCCGACGTTTGGTTGTACTCGTCGTGCCACGACCATGGCAAAGACGAGGATTCCTATCACCTCTTCTGGGGCTTCTCCCATGACTGTAGGGCCTTCCGACCCTAGGAATCCGCCTAAGCCTAAGCGTCGTTCCAAATCAACCCAAGCTTCTCCGTCTTCGCCTCCTCTGAAGAAGCAGAGGACGGCGACGGTCAAACCCCGAAAATCTAAGACCAAAAAGCCCATACTCCACTCACCCTCTACTCCTCCTGATTCCGATACTGAGTTTGTGCCTGAGGATGAGCCTAGCCATAGGGAACCCACTCCTCCACTTCGTCCTAGGACTCGCCAGCCAAAGGGAAAGGGCCCAATGCCAGCGGGTGGTGTTGACATATCGTTGTGTCGCGACGACCCTATGTGTCTCGCGGCCTACAACCGTATTGAACACTGCCCGATGCTATTGGAGCACTATGTTCAGTTTTCAGATTTCCTTGGCTTAGCTGACCTCCTCTCCTATAGTGGTCTCCTTGATTATCTTCAATATGATCTTAAGGCCAACCCTAAACCATATCCTCGTCTGGTGAAATTGTTCTATGCCAATCGTGTGCGAGGCCAGTACGATGCCAGTCACTCCATCGAGACTACTGTCTTGGGAACTCCTATAGTTCTCACGGCAGAAATCTTGGGGGAGATACTTGGTTGTGCGTCGTCTGGTCTCCTTCCTTCTGACATTTCCGTCGACGATATATCTTCCTTGGATCAGTCCGTTCTTTCTGACATCTTCCATGTGATCCCTCCTGCCTTTATTGGAGTTCCTTCGAAGTCGTTCAAGCCAAATGCCTGGGTTCTGAATCTCATTCTGAAGTCGTGCTTGCTTCTCAAGTACGGCTCCTCTTCACTTCCCTCCCAGCCATTTTTGAAGCTTATCTACGCTCTTTTCTTGGGTTGCGAGATTAATTGGGCTCGCGTTATACTCGATAAGATGGACTCTTTCGAGTGTATACGCAAGACCAATAAATCTGCGCATATTCCATATCCGTGTCTGCTGACCCTTGTCTTTCGTCATTTCCGAGTCCCTCTCCCTCCTGACGATGAGCGTCCCTTGGGTACTCCTCTGAACGCGACGGCCGTTAAGAAATCTCTAGCGGCGCTTCGTCACGTGTAGAGGTCTACCGCATCTGCTTCTCAGGCTACTCCCTCAGCTGCTGCAGCCTCCACTCCTCCTGCCACATTAGATGATGTCGTACGCCTTCTTCGTCAGCACGACTCACGTTTGGCTCGTACTGAGGAGGTCGTCTGTCGTATGGCTCGTATGATGGGGATTGATCTTCCTCCTTCAGTTTCTGAGGCCGAGGAGATGGACGATGAGGAGATTGACGAGCTTGTCACTTCCTTGGCTCGTGGCGATGATGCCACTGCTGCTGCTGCTGCTGCTACCACTTCTACTCCTGGAGTTGGTGTTGAATATTGGACTCCCCGGATTTGGTTTTGATGATGAGCAAACATAAATAATCCATGAACTAACAATTTGTGAGCGCAGTTTTGGAGATCGTCGCCAATTTCACGAGAACATTCAAAGCGACATCTCAACACTTCCCAAAGCTCATATTCATGCCTAAAGCTTCGTTGAAGCTCTTGCGACGCTTTGGAAGTTATGAAGATTCAATCGAAGCTCTCGAAGACCGTTTATTAAGGTTTTATTTATAGTCTTTTAGCTTCGATATATAGAATGTTAAGCCTTGAGTATATCTTACGTTTCTATCTTCATTACGCTCATTTCGTAGCTCTAGGATCCTTGCACAGTTCATTCTAACTTCCTCGAAGCGTCGCGCTTCGATTCGGATTTGTATGTGCATGTTAGTTGGTACAAGAACAAGTACTGACCGACTAGATGGTGATCTAGTCGGTCGGCAACTGTTCTTGGACCGACTAGTTTGATTCCTTAATTTCTTGGACTTTACTGTTTACAGTTAGTCGGTCTACGTTGACTCACCGACCGACTAGTTTGTGAACTAGTCGGTCAGTGATGCTTCTTTGACCGACTAGTTGTGACTTACTGTTCACTCTAAATTTCTCCTAAGCTACTGTTTACCGTTAGTCGGTCTAAGAACGTTTGGTGACTGACTAGTTGACAATCTAGTCGGTCAACTTTTGTTCTTGGACCGACTAAGTCAACTTGCTTTCAGACTAGTTCATTTTGCCTCTTAGTCGGTCTACGTTCATTGGCTGACCGACTAGTTGTGAAACTAGTCGGTCAGAAAGTCTTCTTGGACCGACTAGATTTCTAGGTCTGAAATTCTATCTCTTCTCAGATCTACTCTTAGTCGGTCCACGTTGTTTGGCTGACCGACTAGTTGATGAACTAGTCGGTCAGTGATTGTTCTTTGACCGACTAAGTCTCACAGATTTCTATCCGTTGGTGAATGACCTAACTTATGTTTTTGGGTTCCTATAAATACGAACCTAGGTCATTTCTATCTAGGTAAGAGCTGCCATTAAGAGATTCATTGAGTTCTAAAGAGATAGCTATTCTCCCTCAAATCTAAAGCTCTCTTCCTCACAAGAAACCTATTCTCTCTCATTTCTAGATCTAGAGAGAAGCTTGTTCTTGGTGAGCTCTTCAAGCTATTGCTTGATCCAAGTCTCCAACTCATTCCTAGGCACCGATTGCTGGTCATTTCCTTGGTGCTAGGTCTTGGTGACTTCATCTTCCTCAAATCCTTCATTTCACCATTTGGGTAAGAAAAACTCAAGGTATAGGATTTTGTGGTAAGATTGTTTATTTCATTTAAACTCTTTTATATTGCTAATTGGTTCTCTCGGTTGTGAGAGAAGTTTGTGATCCCGGGTTGTGGGATTCACTTTGCCATTGCATGTATGATTTGATCTTGTGAAGGTTTTTCACAAGATATTCATAGTGGAAATCTTGAGTTGGGGTTTCTAACTCAAGTATCCGGATGGGATCCGGGTGGTTGGGACGTAGGATCACCGGGAACTCCTGGAGTTGGCACCACTTCCGGTGCTCCAGAGCCTTCTGCTTCAGCAGTTCAGACTTCTGAGCCTGCTGCTGACCCTGCTGTCGAGCCTGCACATCTATCACCTGCTCCTGTCTCACCTGCTGCTGTTGAGACCCCTGCTGTTGCGACCCCTGCTGCTGAGCCAGTCGTTTCCACACCTGCCCCGACGATCCCGTCTGTTGACACTCCTCTCCTCCCTGCAGAGCCTGAGTCCACTCCGTCGACTGGACCCACGGACACTGCAGATCCAGCCACTTCCTCGTGATCGTCTGTTCCGAGGACTCTCCACTGCTCATTGGATGATTTACCTTTTTGAGAGTGTTTTTGGGTTAGGATAGGATGGAGTTTGAGGGTTGTTTTGATGTACTTTTGAGTTTTCTGGATGTCGGTGTTGGATATTTTGATGTACTTTGGATGATGTTGATGATGATGTTGTATTTTTTTTGATGTTGATATAGATGATGTGTCGCACTTGATATGATGTACTTTTTATATTCGATATCTTTTTGGATGTACTCATCATGTTATCATTCAATGTCCATGCAATGTGATTTCTTCGCTCGATACTTAAATGCTTGGTTAAATAGATTGAAATTCTATAATTGTATTGAATTGTTTTCCATGCACAAATTTAACCAAGAATATTGAATATTGGAGAGTATGTTTCATTATTCAATGAATAAAAACAAAATATACCAAATATTTTTGATGATTTTAATTCTCGCTTTTTGATAATGGACAATTTGGCACACCTTGATTTGATTTCATCATTTTTCCTTGGTGTCAATTAGTTCCATCGTCATTGTCTACGACTCCCGATGTTGGATTTTCCATTTCCTAGTTGTTGTCGTTGTATGCCCCCCATTTTTTGGGATAATGCCAAAGGGGGAGAGATAATGATAATAAATAGCGCAAATGAAAATTTAACTCAATTTCCAAGAATCTAGTTTGATATGTTAGATTCAGGGGGAGTTAAGATATATATAAGGATTTTCAAAATCCGATATTTCAAAAATCGATTCTCTTTATTTATCTTACTCGTCTGCTTGATGCAATTCATATATATTCATTTTGGAATTAACGTGTCATCAATGCAGGGGGAGTAAGTATTTTACATTTGAATCATTATTTTTGATTATTATTTATGTTGGTTTGTCATCACCAAAAAGGGGGAGAATGTTGAATATTGGACTCCCCGGATTTGGTTTTGATGATGAGCAAACATAAATAATCCATGAACTAACAATTTGTGAGCGCAGTATTGGAGATCGTCGCCAAATTCACGAGAACATTCAAAGCGACATCTCAACACTTCTCAAAGCTCGTATTCATGCCTAAAGCTTCGTTGAAGCTCTTGCGCCGTTTTGGAAGTTATGAAGAATCAATCGAAGCTCTCGAAGACCGTTTATTAAGGTTTTATTTATAGTCTTTTAGCTTCGATATATAGAATGTTAAGCCTTGAGTATATCTTACGATTCTAACTTCATAACGCTCATATCGTAGCTCTAGGATCTTAGTACAAGTTCATTCTAACTCCCTCGAAGCGTCGCGTTTCGATTCGGACTTGTTTGTGCATGTTAGTTGGTACAAGAACAAGTACTGACCGACTAGATGGTGATCTAGTCGGTCAGCAACTCTTCTTGGACCGACTAGTTTGATTCCTTAATTTCTTGGACTTTACTGTTTACAGTTAGTCGGTCTACGTTGACTCACCGACCGACTAGTTTGTGAACTAGTCGGTCAGTGATGCTTCTTTGACCGACTAGTTGTGACTTACTGTTCATGCTAAATTTCTCCTAAGCTACTGTTTATCGTTAGTCGGTCTACGAACGTTTGGTGACCGACTAGTTGACAATCTAGTCGGTCAACTTTTGTTCTTGGACCGACTAAGTCAATTTGTATTCAGACTATTTCATTTTGCCTCTTAGTCGGTCTACGTTCATTGACTGACCGACTAGTTGTGAAACTAGTCGGTCAGAAAGTCTTCTTGGACCGACTAGATTTCTAGGTCTGAAATTCTATCTCTTCTCAGTTCCTCTCTTAGTCGGTCCATGCTGTTTGACTGACCGACTAGTTGATGAACTAGTCGGTCAGTGATTGTTCTTTGACCGACTAATTCTCCCAGATTTCTATCCGTTGGAGAATGACCTAACTTGTTTTTATGGGACCCTATAAATACGAACCTAGGTCATTTCTTTCTAGGTTAGAGCTTCCATTCAGAGATTCATTAAGATCAAAAGAGATAGCCATTCTCACTCAAATCTAAAGCTCTCTTCCTCACAAGAAACCCATTCTCTCACTATTCTAGATCTAGAATCCATCTTGAGAGAAGCTTGTTCTTGGTGAGCTCTTCAAGCTATTGCTTGATCCAAGTCTCCAAATCTCTCCTAGGCACCGATTGCTGGTCATTTCCTTGGTGCTAGGACTTGGTGACTTCATCTTCCTCAAATCCTTCTTTCAACCTTTTGGGTAAGAAAAACTCAAGGTATAGGATTTTGTGGTAAGTTTGCTTATTTCAATATAAACTCATTTATATTGCTTGTTGATTCTCTCGGTTGTGAGAGAAGGTTGTGATCCCGGGTTGTGGGATTCACTATTGCTTTTGCATGTATGATTTGATCTTGTGAAGGTTTTTCACAAGATATTCATAGTGGAAATCTTGGGTTAGGGTTTCTAACCTAAGTATCCGGAGGGGATCCGGGTGGTTGGGACATAGGATCACCGGGAACAAGTCGGGGAGACTTGGGTGGATCCGAACCCATTAACATCATTTGTTTGCATTGTTAATTTTGTTGTTGTCATACAATTTAAGCTTCCGCAAATTGTTTTGGTAGTTGTTTGCACTATAATTTGGAATTATACTCCTTGTTATTTTTAAAGTACTATTCACCCCCCCCCCCCCCCCTCTAGTACTTGTGCAGTAGCTTGTAGGGCATTACAACACGTGCCTGTACAAAGCTAACGGTGGCGGCGAGAGCATGTAAATCTGCTCTGAGCCCACTCATGGCCCCCTCAACAGCACGGAGATGCTGGACAATGGCGTCAGGAGCGGAAGCAGAGGGTCGCACTGGAGGAGGTCGGGGCTGACGCACACGGCCGTCATAAACAAGTGGGGCCACTAGTGGGTGTGGGGCGGTGCTCGCTAAAAGACACGCGCCTCTATGGGAGGCTGAGACGCAAAAATGCTCCCAGAAGTGTGAGCAACAGCAGAGGAGGATAAGGTGACGACTGGGGACGAGACGGGCAGAGAGGTCGTATACACAGAAGTGGGGAGAGACGTCACGACACTCTCGGTGAAAATAGTGGCAGCCGAAACAGAAGGGTCAACGACTGGAGAGGTCGTAAAAGCAACAGAAAATGACTCCCCAGGGGTCGAGAAATCAGGTGAGGATAGGGTCTCTGCTGGCAAAACGAGGGAAGGCTCGTCTCTCTCAAGTACTGAGGGGGTGGCGCTCTCAAAGCTCGTGTAAGAAATGGGATCAACACTCAACGGCACAGAGGTGGTAATGGTGGTAGGGGTGACAGACACAGCAACAGTGCTCCCAACACTGGCAGAAGTGAGGACATAAGTGCCAGGGGCTGGAATCAAATCAGGTGCAGGCTGTGGGATAGGGATCTCAGGGGCAAGAGGGCCGAGAAGGGGCTCCTGCTGGGCATCCTCCGGCTCAAGTACATATGCAGCTGGGATGAGGAGCTCCATCTCTGGTCTCACTCCCCACCTACGGGTCTGATGTGGGTCCGAGTAGGGCTCGAAAGCACCATATAATCTGCTGAAAATGGACCATGTAGCCAAACCCACTGGTGCTGACCATGAGGACGCAACATCCTCATACCGGCCATAATGTCTATAGAAAGGGAAGTGGGGCCCGTAGGTCAGAGCAAGCTAGTAGGGAGCTCAATCCCACACATAGGAGCCATTAAGGTGATCAGACAGCCACAACAAATCGTCGTCTTGGTGATGACAGAGGAAATGATGCGGTCAAGATACCAGCTGGAAATATCAATCTGAATGGCAGGGACTAAGACGTCTCCATCGCCCTCAAAGGCTCTCTCTCTCTCTCTCTCTCGTCATCGCGTAGACCATAAGCGTGACATCGTCTCGGGCTCATACCTCGCTAGAATGATGGTCGACATAAGGCACTGAGTAATACGAAGGCAAGGGTGGACGATAGAGGAGGCCTTGGCCCGGCTAGGGTCAAAGGCAAAAGTTGATCCCGTGATCATGGTCTAGAATGCGTGTGTATCAAAGGAAGAAGGGGTGTGGTGTGTGGGACCAAAAGAGCGATCGGGGTCATGGACATGGGCCAATGGAAAAAGGCACGGAGCATATCGAGAGTGATCTCGCACTCCCGATCCATAAGGCAAAAAGTGCACCCCATGGAAGTCTTACGGATAGAACTCAAGACCTCGAGGGATGGACGGACGTAGGTGTCTGTCGACACTGAAAGAAAATCACACCACCCCACGTTGTCGTACAACTAGAGCAGCCCCTGAAATACCATTAGGCGCTCAAGATCAGCTATGTGCACGAACCTAAAGGGGACTATCGAATGATGGAAGATTCTCTCAAATCTGGCATGGTGTGCATCATCTCTAAAAGTGATCCCCATCGTGTCGAAGGCCGTGGTGGGCTGTGCTGGTGGGGACGGAACGGGTGAAGTGGGGGGTAGAAGTGTGGGTGGTGGATCTCTAGGAGGCAGGGAGTCCGCTCTGGCAGAAGAAGGATCATGGTCATCTGTCTTCTTCCGCTTGGCAGCGGTCTTGCACGCACGAGACCTAGTACATGGAGGCATCGTGGTACTGTGAAGTGTGTAGACAATCACAACGTGCCAAAAATAAGATAGGGAATGTGTGTACCAAGCACAATGCGACTCCTCGCAAGTGAACCGAAAGACGCCTCCCCTAAAGCTCCAAATCAGCGCTCGATCTCGCCCAAGCTATCATGCAGCACAAGAACAAAGGATTAGCAATGAATATCAAATAATCGAGGGGTAAATCAAGATAAATGGGTGTAAATAGGGTTTAATTTGGATTCGGGGTGGATTTGGGCTTACAAAATGGAAAATAGGAGAACGGGGCGAATTGGGGGCTGAAGGAGCGACGATCGCCGGTCGGCGGTGAGGGGAGCGGCGGCGGAGTGGGTGGTGGCGACGGCGGGGTCGCGCCACTCGGGCGAGGTGATGGTGGCTCGGGTGAGTGAGAGGGGAGTTTGGGCGAGTCGGGAGAGAGATGGGAGATTTGGGAAATTGGATCCGAGCGGCCGCGAGTTTGAGGATAAATAATGTTAGGCCGGTCGAGTCAATCGGCCAAGTGACGATAGTACTTGGTCGAGTCGCAACAAATAGGATATTTTCAAAATTTACGTTAAGTTCCATCTCTGCTGAGTTGGAACTATCACTCGGCCGAGTGGCCTAGATTACTCGGCCGAGTGGATAGGCCACTAAGAGCGTTTTATCAGCTAAATGTGTCAGATTCACTCGGTCGAGTGAGAAAGTCACTCATCCGAGTGGCATATAATTTCTAGAGAGGGATTTTCGAGCCTTCCTTGTATAGTACCCTACTCGGTCGAGTAGGGTCTTCACTCGGCCGAGTGAAAAAATCACTCAGCCGAGTGGGCTACTGTTTTCAGCTCCAGACTCTCTGTTTTTGCAACACTTTCTGTTTTCTTCTCCCCCGTTAGGTTCTTCCTTCCTTTGGCATTTGCACGTGCCTTTGGAGTGCTCTCCATCGCCATGCCCGTCCTCCATTCATATGGTCTCCTATCATCCTTTTCCTGGAATGAAAACTGTATCCCGTCGTCAGATTCTTCCTAAACTCTTGACTTTTAGACTAATAAAGATCTAAACCAAAAAATGAAAGTAAAATTCAACTAAAAACTAATATAGAACCGTCGAGTTGCCTCCCGACAATCGCTCGTTTAAGGTCTTGAGCTCGACCCCTTAAGATATGACGTTTAGCGTGTGCTATTCGACGCATAGGAGATGCACATGTCAAATTTTGCGGGGAGGCCTTGGGGGTTCAGGTGCGGCGCTTGTTCTTCCTTGGTCTCCTTAGTGTGCATCTCCTCTTTAATGGTGTTGTGGGAGGATTCCCCCAATCTTGCATTCTTGGTATCTTTCCCCTTTCTCGGGGATTGATGTATTTTTGCTGACGGTGCCTTCTCCCTTTGCTTCACCGTAGAGAGCCTGCAGAGCTCTCTAATCACTGCGACGTCAGCATCGTTCTTGTCTTCATCGGTGAGCGTGATTTGTTCCTCGCTGAGAGGATCTGGCAGTTCCCTATTTGGGATGCCTTCCTATGCATTTGGGGCTTCATCAAGGCTCTCCGTGTGCAAGGCTCCAACGGCGTAAGGCATGTCATCATCTATTACCTCGTTAAGAAGGTCCACGTAGTCTGCTTCTTCCGCACAAGGTCTTTTCTTCATGGGCTTGGGGTAATGGAATTCGACCGCTATGTCACCAATGTTGAGAGACAACGTTCCTTCTCTCACATCTACTATGACTACAGCGGTGCATAAGAAATGAGCGATGTATCGCCCTCCTCTTTTATGTCCATGACGATGAAGTCGCATGGCACACAAAGACCTCCCGGTATTTGAAGAGGCACGTTCTCGGCAATCTCCATTGGCCTAGTAATTCCCCCATCGGCGAGTTGGATCTTCATATCAGTGGCTTTGAGGTCGGTCCCGTGTTGAGTTTCTTGAACATGGTGAGCGGCATGAGGCTTACACTTGCTCCCAAGTCTACCAAAGCCTTTTAGGGGGGGACTCCGCCAAGGGTGCATGGAATCCGAAAGCTTCTGGGGTCTTTCATCTTCTTTGGCATCATCTCCTTGTTGGCAAACCAAGTTCCTTGCTCGGCTAGCATAATCTTCTCCGTTCGTTTCTTCCCCGTGATTAAGTCTTTGAGGAACTTGGCGTACGACAGGATTTCAATTATCGTGTCCAATAATGGGATGTTTAGGCTAATCCCTTGCAAGTACTCCAGAAATTTGGTGAATCTCTTTTCCATCTTGACCTTCACCAACCATTGAGGAAACGGTATTGGTGGCATGTAGGTTCGCTCCATGCGAGGCTCATCCGCTTCAGATTTTCCATCGTTATTCGATGTCTTGGGGCTCTCTTCCTCATTAATTTTCTCCTTTTCAACCAGAATTTCCTCCCTTAGACTTTTAGCTCGAACCATAGCGGGGGTGGTATCCTTTCTGCTTCTCGTAGTCACCGCCACTACTGCATTTATGTGGCCTGTGTTGCTCCTCGGGTTTTGCTCCGGTTGAGCCGGTAATTGTTGTTGAGCCTTGTTTAACATGATAATTTGTTTCGCCAATTGTGCCACGATAGTATTGAGAGAATCTTGGCCGGTCTACAATTTCGCATTATGTCATGCCCCGCTTCCCAAAAATATGGAGGTGAAGCGTGAGAAGGTCCGCTCAGACTTGAAGCAACAAAGCCGCAAGTCTGATAAGCGTCAAGTATCACAAAGTAGCAGGTCCCTGTAATGTGACTCGGAAACAACAATAACAATAATAGAAAAATAGGCAAATAATTAAAGTTATTCAACTCAGAGTCCAGATATAAATTCAACAACCAGAAATGCCACCAGGCAAACAAAAAAGAGTCCAAAGGAAAAAGGCCTAGCATGGACAACAAAGGAAACTAACAACAACGGTGTTACTCACCGACAACAATACAACTAACAAAGAAGGAGCGAAGGAACACTAGGACTGGTCATCGGTGTCCTCGTACTCAACGTCAGCAACGGGATCGGGCACGAACTCCACGGACTCATCACCTTCCACAGCAATATCTGGCTCAGCAACTAACATACGTCACCCAAAGAGAAGGGGCACATGTCAGCAAGTCTACAAGACTTGTGCAAGGAAACTAAAGAAAAGTGGTAACAACCTAGCAGTTCTATAGTAAAGTATGACATGGCATTTTATGCAATGAAGACAACATCAGTTTATGTTATGGCATGATTATAGCATGGCAAGTAAACATGGCATGGCAAGTAAACAATTACATGACAAGTACAAGAATTGTAAGCACGTCGTGCACAGAGATTCCGCCCTTTGGCTAGAGTGGCTGTACGGGCCAACTCTTACGCTCAAGTGACCGTTTATCCCTACCCCTCCACATGTGTCGAGCCAGGGCATTACCCCCGAACACGTAATGCTCTCTTCTGGATTACGAGCCAGGAAGTGTTTTTAACACGTATGGCGTAGGGTTATGCCCGCATAACGGGTGCCTAGCTGGTAACACGGAAACACGGATTTGTACAAGGATTTGTAGCGTGTGCTACGATGCAACATGCAACATGATATGTAAAATGGATGCACATGACAATTATTGAAATGAAATTGCGTACCGTTAAAGAAAATTAAAATTGACAGGCAGTTGTATGACATGGCATGACATGGGAAATTCTAGCTTTGTTGTCAAGCTAGAATTGAATTTGCGCCTAGACCGCTATCATTTCACGGTCTAGTCTCTTTCACTCTAAAACAAAGTATTGGCCTAAAAACATGGCCTAAAGCAAGGTTGGCAAGTTTCACTTGCCTGGTACCGAAGTTGTTGTTCGACGAGAGTCAAAAGATCGGTATCCTATGGAAATTGGGTTCGCGTTTTGTAGCGGAAGAACGACGATTATGATGCCTACGGACTGCAAGTAGAAGAAGATCTCGACGATTTCCGGGTTGCCGTCGCCAAACCGAGCTTAGCACGACAACGGAAGAGCGATCCGAGGGAGATGTTGCGGCTGAAAGGATCTCCAGCGGTTGATCTAAAATGGATCTGGAGAATGGGGAAATATAGGCAAATCTGGAGCAAAAGAGGATTTTGTGGTTTTTGGCGATCGGCCGGCGGCCTACGGGGTGGTGCCGGCGCAAAAGAGGGTGAGGGGAAGCTCGGGAGGATGAAAGAAGGTAAGAGGATGATTGGGGGATGATTGGGGAAGAAGATGAGCTAAGAAAAAGTGAAGAAAGAATAGGAATGGTCGAGGGTTTAAATAAAGAAAAAGTGCGGCGGCTACAACTTAACCTAGGTTTACTGGGCAATTTAGTCGGTCAGAGAAGGGTGGTCGACCGACTAGTTTAGGATCTAGTCGGTCGGTCGTCCAACTGAAACCGACTAACATCAAACAGTGAACAGTGTCTGTACAGAGAAGGCATGATTAGTCGGTCTGTTAAGACCCGTCGACCGACTAGTTTGGGATCTAGTCAGTCGGTGAATGTTCATGAACCGACTAAAGGTCGAATAAGATAGATAATTAGTACTTACAGTTAGTCGGTCTGAGTACAAGACCTGACCGACTAGTTTGGAAACTAGTCGGTCGGAGAACGTGCTTAGACCGACTAAACGTAAACAGTTACTCAGTCGAAATTTACTGACAAGAACTAGCCGGTCTGAGAAGTGTTGCCGATCGACTAGATTGCAATCTAGTCGGTTGGCTCTCCTTCATGAACCGACTAAGATGCACGAAGAGTGCCGAAACGAAGCGCGAAGCTTCGGGAAGATTCCTATGGCCTCTAGGATCACCCTAGTACTAAGATTAAGACGCTATGAAGTTAATCGTAAGGATTTCTAACGAGAAAAACACACAAAGAGGGAAACATCCAATATTATTAATATAAAATAGTCATTACAAAAACCGATCGGTACATCCTCCCCACCTTAAGAAAAATTCCGCCCTCGGAATTTCCTAACACTCACGTATCAGGGAACAAAAGTGGGTAGCGCTCTCGCATCTCGTCTTCTCTCTCCCAAGTAGACTCTCCTGGAGAGCCGTGTCGCCACATCACCCTAACAAGATCGACGGTCTTGTTCCAAAGTGACTTCTGACGCCTGTCCAAGATCTGAACTGGCAGCTGGTCATATGTCAGATCGGGGCGAACGGTGATCTCTGAGAAATCTACAGCGTGAGATGGATCGCTGATGTACCGACGAAGCTGCGACACATGGAAGACATCGTGAACTCCTTCCAAAGATGGCGGTAAGGCTAAGCGGTAGGCTACCTCGCCAACTCTCTCCAGAATGTCAAATGGTCCAATGTATCTCGGGCTCAGCTTCCCTCGTTTCCCAAAGCGAATCACTCCTCGATTCGGGGAAATCTTCATGAACACATGGTCACCTGGCTGAAACTCCAACGGACGCCGTTTATCATCAACCCAATACTTGAAACAGTCCTGAGCAATCCTCAGCCTCTCCCGTATGTTCCTCACAACATCAACAGCCTCCACGATCATCTCAGGTCCTAACAGGGCCCGATCTCCAATGTCATCCCAGCTCAGTGGCGATCGACATTTCTTCCCATATAGCGCGGTAAAAGGTGCCATGCCAATACTCGCCTGGTAGCTGTTATTGTAGGAAAACTCCACGAGGTGGAGATGATCCTCCCAAGAACCCTTGAAGTCCAACATACACGCCCTCAGCATGTCTTCCAAGATCTGGATCGTCCTCTCGGACTGGCCATCCGTCTGCAGATGGTACGTCGTGCTGAAACTCAGACTCATACCCAAACTCTTCTACAGACTCTGCCAGAACTGAGATGTGAATCTCGTGTCTCTGTCCGACACGATACTCACAGGGACTCCGTGAAGTCGTACGATCTCCTGCACGATTCACGTTACATCACTATCTACACTAGGAAAAGGAAATTAAAACGGAGAGTAAAAGATTTACGTCCATATATCTCCTCGCTATTGCCTCTGTGGACTGTCCTACTCGGAAAGGAATAAAGTACGTGGATTTGGTCTATCAGTCTACGATCACCCAAATCGCGTCATTCTGCTTCGGGCCCCGAGGTAGTCCAGTCACGAAGTCCATAGTGATGTGCTACCACTTCCACTCCGGAATCGGAAGCGGTTGTAGCAACCCCGCCGTACGCTGATGCTCCGCTTTTACCTGCTGGCAAACCAAGCACTTGGCTATGCTCCGAGCCACACTCCTCTTCATACCATGCCACCAAAAGTTCAAGCGGAGATCCTTGTACATCTTGGTCCCACCAGGATACACAGAATACGGTGAACTGTGTGCCTCCACCAACAGCTCCTCTCTGATGTCCCCAGCCGGCACACACAACCTGGCTCCAAATCTCAGCGAGCCATCCTCATGAATCAAGAAGTCAGTCCGTAGACATGCTTCCACCAACTCCCGAATCCTCACCAACTTCGGGTCTCCAGCCTGTCCAGCCTTGATCCTATCCACGATCGTCGACTGTATCTGCATACACATCAATGAAGAGACCTCACCAGGCAGAACAATCTCAATACCGGACTCGCAAAAATCCTGCTGCAATCTCCACTGCGAAGTCAACAACATCACCGCCGGAAGCCTACTCAACGCATCAGGAACCACATTCACTTTGCCAGGGTGATACTGCAAATTGATCTCATAGTCCGCCATGAGCTCCAACCACCGACGCTGTCGCATGTTGAGCTCCTTTTGAGTAAAAATATACTTCAAGCTTTTGTGATCGGTGAAGATCTTCACCTTCTCACTTAGCAGGAAGTGCCTCCAAATCTTCAGCGCAAACACGACAGTGGCCAACTCCAAATCGTGCGTCGGGTAATTCTTCTCATGAGCCTTAAGCTGACGAGAAGCTTACGCAACCACGTGCCCATGCTGATGCAATACACAACTGAGACCCTTGCCAGAAGCATCGCAAAAGATCTCGAATCCTCCACTCCGGTCGGGCACAGCAAGAACTGGGGTAGACGTCAGCTTCTCCTTCAGAACACCAAAAGCTCCCTCGCAGTCATCAGACCAAACAAAAGATACATCCTTCCGCGTCAATCTGGTCATCGGCTCGGCAATACGGGAGATATCCTTGATGAATCGCCTGTAATAACCTGCAAGTCTAAGGAAACTCCGAATCTCGGACGCTGACCGCGGAACAGGCCACTCCCTGATAGCCTTAATCTTCTCGGGGTCCACCTAAATACCATCTCCAGTCACCACATGCCCGAGAAAAGCAACTCTATCCAGCCAAAAGTCGCACTTGGAATACTTAGCATACAACCTATGCTTCCTCAAGATCTCCAATACTGTCCTCAAGTGCGACGCATGCTCCTCTTCTGACGTCGAGTAGATCAGAATGTTGTCAATGAAGATAACGACAAACTTATCTAAAAAGTCATAGAAGATCAGATTCATCAGATTCATAAAAACCACGGGTGCGTTGGTTACACCGAAAGGCATAACCACGAACTCGTAGTGTCCATATTTCGTCCTGAATGCTGTCTTCGGAACATCTTCCTTCCTCACCTTCAGCTGGTGATAACCACTCCTCAGATCCAGCTTAGAGAATACCCTCGATCCTCCCAGCTGATCAAAAATGTCATCAATGCGAGGCAACAGATATCGATTCTTGACGGTCACCGCATTTAACTCCCGGTAGTCCACACACATGCGACGCGAACCGTCCTTCTTCTTCACCAGCAAGACCGGTGCTCCGCACAGAGACACGCTAGGATTAATGTAACCCTTCTGAAGAAGTTCATCCAGCTGCTTCCGCAATTCCTCCAATTCTGCTGGTGCCATGCGATACGACGCTTTCGAAATAGGCTGCGCTCCCAGAATGAGGTCAATCGAAAACTCAAGAGCTCGATCAGGTGGTAATCCAGACATCTCCTCGGGGAAGACGTCGTCGAAGTCACGCACTACCGCAGGCCGACACTGCTCCATCTGTATAGCAACGATCTCCACCGGCTTGGCCCGAAACCAGACCAGACCAAGGGAACTGCTACCTCGGCTGAACTCGAACACCGGATGTCCAGGGATCTCGAACACCACCTTCTTCCTCCGACAATCAATCGTGGCGTAGAAGCTCCCTAGCCAGTCCATCCCGAGGACGACATCATAGTTGATGATGGTCGTGGACAATATAATCAGCATAGAACTCATGTCCACAGACCACCAAAGGGCAAGAGTTGCAACCACGATGAACCGAGACCACGCCATTCTCTGTAACGATATTCCAACTCTTGGGAAGAGGGGAAGTCGACAAGGAATGCTTCTCCATGAAGCTCCGGGAAATAATGCACATCGATGCACCTGAGTTAAAGAGGACTCGTGCAGGAAATGTGCAAACCAGAATCACACCTAACAGACAGTCTAACAATCAAGTTCTATTCTAGCAGACAAACATATGCAAGCAACCAAACATAATCTAATAACTAAAACTAACTAAGGAAAGAAACATCTAGATTGAGGGTTACCTGCGATAACCTCATCCACCGCCTCGGTCTCAACAGCAGTCATCAGAAACGCCTGCCGCCTCGACTGAACAGCCTGCTGAAAAGCCTGCCTCTGCGGAACGAGAGGCGCTCCACGTCCAGCAGGAACAGGTGCCCTCTGCTGCAACGGCTGAACTGCAACAGGTCCCTTCCACGGCTGCTTGGACTTCGGGCAGTCCTTCATGGCATGCGCAGGATCACCACAAATCAGGCACTGCCCCAACATCTTCCGGCACTGATCCTTGACATGCCCAGTCTTGCCACAGAAATGGCAAGTCTTCAGAGTAGGAGGTCCTCCGGGCCTCTTGAACTGTACCGGCTGAATGGGCCCGAACCCTGGTCTCATCACTGCTCTGGCCTGCTCCACAGGCCTCTTCCCAGCTCCAGAAATCTGCCCTCTCTTCTGGCTCATAATCCGCTCTTGCCTCTTCGTCGCAATCAAAACCTTCTGATAGGACTCCGCATCAGAAGAAGTCACATAGCTCTGAAGATCCAAAGAAAGCCCCTGCAGAAATCTCTGGGCTCTCTCATCAGCATCCTGCACCATCTTCGGTGCGAAACGACTCAGCCTAATGAACTCCTGGTGGTACTGGTCCACCGTAAAGCTCCCCTGCTTCAGGTCAATGAAGCGCTGCGCCATCTCCCTCCTGGCAGCCTTCGGAAAATATTCCTCATCAAATCTGGACTTGAAAGTAGCCCAAGATATCGGCTCCTCCAGCAACTCCTCCTCGGCATCCCACCAGTTCCAAGCGTTATCCTTGAGCTGCCTCTTTGCCAAGTCAACCCATCCAGTAGGGTCGACCTTCGAAATCTTCAAGTTGTCCTCCATGTTCCTGGTCCATTCATCCGCAGCCAGAGGTCCTTCGGTCCCATCAAAGTAAGCGGGACCCAGCTCCCGAAACTGCTTCGCAACAGGCTCGAAGCGAGGGACATTCTGAACAGGCTGCGCTGCTCGAGCAGGTGGAACATTCTGGGCATTCTGCAGCATCCCCTGCTGCACCAGCATCATCTGATGCATCATCCGCATGATCTCCCCATTGGTGGGCTCCCGATCCGGGTCCTCGACACGAGGGGGCACACCACCACCAGCACGGGTATTCCGTCTCCTAGCCATCTATTGACACAGGAAAAACGAAACAAATTAGACTCTCAGCCTTATGACTCGGTGTTGAAATTGTTTATCGGACATTCTATAATTCTTATCGTTGTTCCGATTAAGTCACAGTCACAGTGTGGAGGACCTGCATGGGCCACCAAAGAAACCTGTCACGCCCCGTTTCCCAAAAATATAGAGGCGAAGCGTGAGAAGGTCCGCTCAGACTTGAAGCAACAAAGCCGCATGTCCGATAAGTGTCAAGTATGACAAAGTAGCAGGTCCCTGTAATGTGACTCGGAAACAACAATAACAATAATAGAAAAATAGGCAAATAATTAAAGTTATTCAACTCAGAGTCCAGATATAAATTCAACAACCAGAAATGCCACCAGGCAAACAAAAAAGAGTCCAAAAGAAAAAGGCCTAGCATGGCCAACAAAGGAAACTAACAAAAACGGTGATACTCACCGACAACAACACAACTAACAAAGAAGGAGCGAAGGAACACTAGGACTGGTCACTGGTGTCCTGGTACTCAACGTCAGCAACGGGATCAGGCACGAACTCCACGGACTCGTCACATTCCACAGCAATATCTGGCTCAGCAACTAACATGCGTCACCCAAAGAGAAGGGGCACATGTCAGCAAGTCTACAAGACTTGTGCAAGGAAACTAAAGAAAAGTGGTAACAACCTATCAGTTCTAGAGTAAAGTATGACATGGCATTTTATGCAATGAAGACAACAGCAGTTTATGTTATGGCATGATTATAGCATGGCAAGTAAACATGGCATGGCAAGTAAACAATTACATGACAAGTACAAGAATTGTAAGCACGTCATGCACAGAGATTCCGCCCTTTGGCTAGAGTGGCCGTACGGGCCAACTCTTACGCTCAAGTGACCGTTTATCCCTACCCCTCCACTGTTTCGAGCCAGGGCATTACCCCCGAACACGTAATGCTCGCTTCTGGATCACGAGCCAGGAAGTGTTTTTAACACGTATGGCATAGGGTTATGCCCGCATAACGGGTGCCTAGCCGGTAATACGGAAAAACAGATTTGTACAAGGATTTGTAGTGTGTGCTACGATGCAACATGCAACATGATATGTAAAATGGATGCACATGACAATTATTGAAACGAAATTGCGTACCGTTAAAGAAAATTAAACATGATAGGTAGTTGTATGACTGATCACTCCTTATTTTACACCCTTTTGTTGAATATTGGACTCCCCGGATTTGGTTTTGGATGATGAGCAAACATAAATACTTCATGAACTAACAATTTGTGAGCGCAGTATTGGAGATCGTCGCCAATTTCACGAGAATATTCAAAGCGACATCTCAACACTTCCAAAAGCTCGTATTCAAGCCTAAAGCTTCGTTGAAGCTCTTGCGACGCTTTGGAAGTAATGAAGATTCAATCGAAGCTCTCAAAGACCGTTTATTAAGGTTTTATTTATAGTCTTTTAGTTTCGATTGATAGAATGTTAAGCCTTGAGTATATCTTACGTTTCTATCTTCATTACGCTCATTTCGTAGCTCTTGGTTTCTTGCACAAGTTCACTCTAACTTCCTCGAAGCGTCGCGCTTCGATTCGGACTTTGTTGTGCATGTTAGTTGGTACAAGAACAAGTACTGACCGACTAGATGGTGATCTAGTCGGTCGGTCACTGTTCTTGGACCGACTAGTTTCAGTCAGTTAATTCTTAGCTCTTTACTGTTTACAGTTAGTCGGTCTATGTTGACTCACCGACCGACTAGTTTGTGAACTAGTCGGTCAGTGATGCTTCTTTGACCGACTAGTTGAGACTGACTGTTCACTCTAAAATTCTCCTAAGCTATTGTTTACCGTTAGTCGGTCTAAGAACGTTTGATGACCGACTAGTTGACAATCTAGTCGGTCAACTTTTGTTCTTGGACCGACTAAGTCAACTTACCTTCAGACTATGTTGTTTTGCCTCTTAGTCGGTCTACGTTCATTGGATGACCGACTAGTTGTGAAACTAGTCGGTCAGACAGTGTTCTTGGACCGACTAGTTTTCTAGGTCTGAAATTCTATCTCTTCTCAGATCTGCTCTTAGTCGGTCCATGCTTTGTGACTGACCGACTAGTTGATGAACTAGTCGGTCAGTGAGTGTTCTTTGACCGACTAGATCTCACAGATTTCTTTCCGTTGGAGATTGACCTAACTTGTTTTTATGGGACCCTATAAATACGAACCTAGGTCATTTCTATCTTCAATAGAGCTGCCATTAACAGATTCATTGAGTTCTAAAGAGATAGCTATTCTCCCTCAAATCTAAAGCTCTCTTCCTCACAAGAAACCCATTCTCTCTCATTTCTAGATCTAGAGAGAAGCTTGTTCTTGGTGAGCTCTTCAAGCTATTGCTTGATTCAAGTTTCCAAATCTTCCCTAGGCACCCATTGCTGTTCATTTCCTTGGTGCTAGGGTTTGGTAACTTCATCTTCCTCAAATCCTTCATTCCACCTTTTGGGTAAGAAAAACTCAAGGTATAGGATTTTGTGGTAAGAGTATTTATTTCATATTAAACTCTTTTATATTGCTTATTGGCTCTCTCGGTTGTGAGAGAAGTTTGTGATCCCGGGTTGTGGGATTCACTTTGCCATTGCATGTATGATTTGATCTTGTGAAGGTTTTTCACAAGATATTCATAGTGGAAATCTTGAGTTAGGGTTTCTAACTCAAGTATCCGGAAGGGATCCGGGTGGTTGGGACGTAGGATCACCGGGAACAAGTCGGGGAGACTTGGGTGGATCCAAACCCATTAACTTCATTTGTTAGCATTGTTAATTTCATTGTTGTCATTCAATTTAAGCTTCCGCAAATTAACTTGGTAGTTGTGTGCAATTTAATTTGGAATAATACGCCTTATTATTTTAAAGTACTATTCACCCCCCCCCCCCCCCTCTAGTACTTGTGCAGTAGCTGGTAGGGCATTACATTTGGTATCAGAGCCAGATACTCAGCTATGTCTGCCAACGACAACAAGACCGTGCCTCCACCTTCCAACTACGACACCTTCAGGAACCGTGAAGGAGCGTCATCGGTGATGGAAGGACATTCCTCTACAAGGCCTCCATTCTTCAACGGTACCAACTACGGGTACTGGAAATGTCGGATGGAAACCTTCCTCCGAAGTGCATCTTTATGGAGGACTACAATGAAGGAGTACAACGAGCCCGAAGAAGAAGATTTTGAGAAATGGACTACCGCGGAGGTCGCCGCGGAGGTAAGCAATGCCAAGGCAATGAACGCCTTGCAATGCGCATTGGAGCCCGAGGATTTCAATAAGATATGCACATGTAAGAGTGCATATCAAATTTGGAACTCTCTCCTCATACTACATGAAGGGACGAGTCGGGTAAGAGACTCTAAACTCGTTGTCGTAACCAAAGATTACGAAATGTTTCACATGCAACAGGGCGAGAAGATGAAAGAATATTACGCTCGCTTCGTTGACATAATAAACGAGTTAGAGGCCCTCGGCAAGATCTACACTCAAAAGGAGAAGTGCTTAAAGCTTATTGAAGGACTTCCCTCTTCTTGGGAAAAACGTACCTTCGCCATCGAGGAAGGTAATGACATGAACAAATATACCGTAGTTCAACTAATGGGTACTTTGATGTCATACGAGGTACGCAAAGATAGCAAGGTGAAGCTACAAGAAAAGATGAAGTCATATTTGAACCTAGATGCGCCTAAGAAAAAGGCGATTGCATTCAAGGCGGCTTCATCCACATCTTCCGATGATGAAGACTCGGAAAACGAGTTGGACTTGGAGTCCATGGCACTCATGGCCAAGAAGTTCAACCGTTTCTTCCGGAAAGGTAACTTCAAGACCAAAGGTAAATTTGGTTCTTCTAACGCCTCTTCCTCTCCTTTGTGTTTCAAGTGCAATAAGCCAGGACACATGAAAGCGGAGTGTCCTCTCAACAAACAAAAGGAGAAGTGGAAGGCGCCAAAATTCGATAAGTCCAAGAAATACAAGAAGGGGTACAAGAAAGGACTTGTCGGAGCAACATTCACCGACTCCGAGGATTCCTCAAGCGGAGAGTCGGATGATGAGAAAGTGGAGCAAGCACATATGTGCTTCATGGCAAGAGAGGAGAACGATCAAGGATCCTCCTCTTCCGATGATAGTAATGACGAAAGCGATGAGGTAACGATGGATGATCTTAGAAATGCTAACTCTCAACTTTGGTCAAAATACACTAAGTTAGTAAATAGATATACTAAGGTAAAAGATGACCTAGCTAGCATTCAAACATCGCCTAAGAATATCATCACCAACAACGACACCGTTGTTAAAGAGTTAAGAAATGAGATTGTGAATCTCAAATCTAAACTTGAACATGTTAGCATTGAGGATGCGGAAGAACATGAGATAGCGGATTTAACTTCTCAAAACTCGACTTTGAGTATTGAGAACGAGAATCTTAAATCTCGTGTTTATGTGCTCACATCGCAAATATCCGCTTTGGATACTTCTTTGCGTTCTCTCAAAGAGAAATATGAGGACACATTAGGCCGAATCAACAAATTCAACAAGGGTAAGGGCCATTTGGATAATATCCTAAAAGATTTACTTCTGGCCAAACACCACATTGGCTTGGGGTATATGATGGGAAATTCATCCAAGTCGGTCACTACTTTTGTTAGGCCAACTTCCGAAGCCTCAACGAGTGGGAGCAAACACTCTATTGGTAGTTCATCTACCAATGGTGCTTCCACCTCGTCCACACCCTCTTTCGGAAAGAAACCCACTTTGGGTGGACCTCCAAAGAAGGGGCATGCCTACATGTACACTAATAACATGCCACGTAGGAACACACGTCCTACTCCACCGTCTCACACTTATGGTGATTTTTATGCAACACATTCCCGGGCACGTGCACACCAAGTGAGACACCCTCACGCACGTGTTTCCACACATGCATATGTACACCCACCTCATCATATGAATAATTCTCTTCGTGCACCATTCCATCATGTCCCGTATGCCTATCCACAACATGCATCACGTAGAAATCAACGTAGCATGCATGCACCCAATAGGATGATGGCTCCCAAAATTTTCACTATTTGGAGCCCAAAGGACACAAGCATGGACGAAAAACAAATGTACATGAATGCTTATTTTTCGGATGTTGTGCATAGTAAGAATTATGTGGGGAAGTCTAAGTCCACTTGGACTTGGCTTCCAAAGGTCTAATCCCTTGGACCCAATGACCTTGGGTACCATGATATGAAAGTGTCTATCTTTAGGTACTCAAGGAAAAGAAAAAGAAAAGGAGCATCAAATTTAAATTTAGCTCCAAAGGGAATTGGATACTCGATAGCGGGTGCTCCAAACACATGACGGGTGACGCTCGTTTGCTCTCCGGAGTGGTTCCCATTGCGAATGGAAACCGCGTCGTATTTGGAGGCAACGAGAGCGGAACCATCATAGGTGTTGGTAAAGTCGGTAACCCTTCTAAACCATTAATTAGTGACGTTTATCTTGTTAGTGGTTTAAATCATAATCTTATTTCAATAAGTCAACTTTGTGACAAAGGTTACAAAGTTAGCTTTGCGAAAGGATTGTGTCATATTTTAAGAAAGGATAATGAAAAATTATTATTTTCCAGAACTCGTCGTAAAGACATCTATATTTTGGATCTTCCTAAGTCATATGAACAATGTCTCGTTGCCAACACAAGTGAACAACACTTATGGCATCGACGCTTTGGACATGTGAACTTTGGAACACTATATAATCTTTCAAAATTGAATTCTATTAAAGGTTTTCCGAAGCTTGTTTTTGAAAAGAAAAGTTTTTGTGATTGTTGTCAACGCGGCAAGCTTCCTAAATCTTCATTTAAACCTAAGAAAAGCATCTCTACTAAACGGCCACTAGAGCTATTACATCTAGATTTATTTGGGCCAACTAGAGTAGCTTCCTTAGGAAATGCAAGGTATGGACTTGTCATCGTAGATGACTATTCAAGATTTACTTGGGTATTTTCATTGTGTAATAAAAATGAAGCTTTTGAAAACTTCACAATTTTTGTTAAGAAAGTACAAAATCTCTTAGGAACCACCATTGTCACTATTCGTAGTGATCATGGAGGTGAATTTGAGAATGAGTCTTTTGAGACATTTTGTGATGAAGTTGGTATTACTCACACCTTCTCTTTCCCTCGTGCACCTCCTCAAAATGGTGTAGTTGAGAGAAAGAATAGGACGCTAGTGGAGTGTGCTCGCACTATGCTTGATGATAGCCAACTTGGCCATCAATTTTGGGCGGAAGCGGTACACACCGCTTGCTATGTGTTTAATAGAATACTTTTGAGGCCCGGCACTAAACAAACTTGTTATGAATTGTTGTTTGGTAGGTTGCCTCAAGTTAAACATTTTCGTGTTTTTGGTTCGAAATGTTTTATTAAGAACACATATGGTAGTTTGGACAAATTCGATCCGAGATCCGATGAGGGGATGTTTGTTGGATATTCTACGCGTAGCAAAGCCTACCGGATATTCAACAAACGAACCTCAACGATCGAGGAATCGCTTCATGTCTCATTTAATGAAGGATTTGTTCCAACTAGAATTTCAAATGATAATGATTCTATGGATGTTTTATGTGATTCGTTTGAAAATTCTAAGTCTAATGATTCTATTGATTCTATTGAGACTAACCCAACTAATGAAGTTGTTGAGAATGTTCCAAGTGATCAAGGTATTCCCAAACGGCTTCATTCGGTTCGTGACCATCCCCATGAGCAAGTCATTGGCAATATCTATGATAGTGTCAAGACGAGATCCCAAGTTCACCGCTTCGCAAATTGTGCCTTTGCCTCATCGATAGAGCCAAAGAATATTAATGAAGCATGCGAAGATAGCGCTTGGATCTTAGCCATGGAGGAGGAGCTCATTCAATTCGAGAGGAATGAAGTTTGGGAGCTTGTTCCATTGCCATCGAAGAACCACACCGTCATAGGGACAAAGTGGATCTTCAAGAACAAAACCGACGAAAACCAAGTCGTCGTCCGGAACAAAGCTCGGTTAGTAGCTCAAGGCTATCGTCAAGAGGAAGGTATCGATTTCGAAGAATCTTTCGCTCCGGTAGCTAGATTAGAATCAATTAGATTACTTTTGTCTTTTGCATGCCATAAGAATTTTAAATTATTTCAAATGGATGTTAAAAGTGCATTTTTAAACGGAGATGTCGTTGAGGAAGTTTACGTTTCTCAACCTCCTGGCTTCGTAAATGAAAAATTTCCAAATCACGTTTTTAAACTAAAGAAAGCTCTTTATGGTTTGAGACAAGCTCCTCGAGCTTGGTATGATCGCCTAAAGAATTTTCTTTTGGATTTGAATTTTAAAATGGGCGAAGCCGATTCAACACTTTTTATTAAGCATGCGAATAATGATATTTTATTAGTTCAAATTTATGTTGATGATATCATTTTCGGTGCTACTAACTTCGCTCTTTGCGAAGAGTTTTCTAATGTGATGAAGGAACAATTTGAGATGAGCCACATGGGCAAACTCAAATATTTCTTAGGTCTCCAAATTCGCCAAATGAACGATGCAATCTTCATCCACCAAACGAAGTACACGGTGGAGTTGCTAAAGCGATTTGGAATGGAGAATGCCTCCGGGAAAAAGACTCCAATGAGCACGACTACGCATCTTGACAAGGATACGGGCGGTAAGGATGTAGACATTCGTCTATATCGAGGTATGATAGGTAGTTTGCTTTATCTTACCGCAAGTAGGCCCGATATTATGTTTGCCGTATGTATATGTGCTCGTTATCAGTCTCAACCTAAGGAGTCTCACTTAGTAGCGGTAAAGCGTATTTTTCGCTATCTAAGTTACACATTAGATTTTGGATTACTTTATCCGAGATCTAGCACATATGAGTTAGTCTCATATAGTGACGCTGATTATGCGGGATGCAAATCCGACAGGAAAAGTACTAGTGGCACTTGCCATTTTATAGGAAATTCTCTTGTCTCTTGGTTTTCCAAGAAGCAAAATTCCGTATCACTTTCAACCACCGAGGCGGAATATATTGCCGCCGGTGCCGCGTGTGCTCAAGTTCTTTGGATGAGACACACACTTAAAGACTTTGGTATAAATTGTGATACTTGCCCTATCATGGTTGACAACCAAAGTGCAATATGTCTTTCCAAGAACCCGGTACATCATTCCCGTTCGAAACACATAGATGTCCGACACCACTTTTTAGATGATCATGTTGCTAAAAAGGACATCATTCTAGTGTACGTTGAAACCCAAAAGCAAATCGCCGATATTTTCACGAAACCCCTAAAGGAGGACTCCTTTGTGCGGTTGCGTCGAGAATTGGGGATTATGGGTGAATCCGAGATATAGGATTCATGTTTCATTCAATAATTTTGCATGCTATTATTTTTGGCAATATCTCATTCATGCTAGAATTATTGGATTTTTCGGGAATTTTATGTGATATCTTGATTTTTCGTTCGATTTGTGCGTAATCGTCAAATTTCTGTTTTTCGATGATTAATGGGGTAGTTTAGATGTTTATTGAGAGTTTTGAGATTTATCGTCCAAGAGTATTTTGGAGAGAACTTGATTTTCAAGTTTTTGTCTCTTTAGTCGGTTCATGTTCTGTAACCGACCGACTAGATTGAGATCTAGTCGGTCAGTACTTGAACGCAGACCGACTAAATCTTGTCAGTAATTCTTGGATTCAGCCACTGTTTGCAACTAGTCGGTTCAAGCTCATTGACCGACCGACTAGATCGTGATCTAGTCGGTCAGTGCTTGAATTGTGACCGACTAGTTGTGCCAGGGACTGTTTGGTAATTTGCGATCTCGACCGACTTAAACTCATTTTAATCGGTCTGTTCTCATTCTAATCGGTCTATTCTATTTCTCCTCCAGCTCGAAATCCCGATTCCCCTCAAAACCCTTCCACTTCCGATCGATCTCCGGCCATTTTTTCGGCCATCTCCGTCGATCTCCTCCGTCGGCCCCTCGTTCTAGGTGATCTCCTCTCCTCCTAGGGTTAGATTTCCTTTCCTAGAGCTAGGGCTTGCTCGGTTTCTAGGGTTCTTAGGGTTTATCTATTTTTTTCGGCTAGGGCTTCTTCGTTTGATCTCCTTGTCCCGTGTCTTGCTTCGACTATGGCAAGAACACGCATTCCGATCACTCCCTCTAGCCCCTCTCTGATGACCGTTGATCCAATCTCTTCGGATCCCGAGCATCCAACCCCTCCGAAGCGTAGAGCCAAGACCACCCATCCTTCGTCGTCTTCGCCTCCTCTCAAGAAGAAGAGGACGACGACCGCTCAACCTAGAGGTCAACCGAAACCCAAACCCAATCCTAAGCCAAAGGCCAAAATTCTTGCTTCTCAATCTTCGTTCCATACTCCTACCGATTCCGATACGGAGTATAACCCCGAGACCGAGACTCATAGGGAACCCACTCCTCCTATTCATCCCGAGTCTAGCACCCACCCTCGTACGTCTACCCGTAAGCCTAAGGGAAAGGGTCCGATGCCGGTGGGCGGTGTCGATATTTCCTTATGTCGCGATGACCCTTTGTGTCTCGCGGCGTATAATCGTATCGAACATTGCCCGCTGCTTCTGGAGCATTTCGTCCAGTTTAGCGACTTCATAGGGTTAGCTGATCTTCTGTCGTCGTCGGGTCTTCTCGATTACCTTCGATATGACCCGAAGGCGAATCCTCACCCCTACCCTAGATTAGTGAAGCTTTTCTATGCTAATAGGATCCGGGGTCAGTACGATCAGACCCACTCTGTTGAGACGACCGTTTTGGGGACTCCTATAGTCCTCACTGCGGAAATCTTAGGAGAGATTTTGGGTATCTCTTCGTCTGGCCTTCTTCCTTCTGATATCTCGGTAGATGATATTTCTTCTCTTGATCAGACCATCCTTTCAGAGATTTTCCATCAGATTCCTCCTGCCATGATTGGCGTGCCATCTAAATCATTCAAGCCAAATGCATGGGTCCTAAATCTGATTCTGAAGTCGTGCTTGCTTCCCAAGTACGGCTCCTCATCTTTACCATCCCAGCCATTTTTGAAGCTTATCTATGCGATCTTCATGGGGAGCTCGATTAATTGGGCTCAAATTATACTCGATAAGATTGACTCTTTCGAGTGTATTCGAAAGTCCAATAAATCGGCTCATATCCCATTTCCTTGCATGTTGACCCTCGTGTTTCGTCATTTTCGTGTCACATTGCCTCGTGACGATGAGAGTCCCCTTGGTCCTCCCCTGAATGCGACGGCCGTCAAGAAATCTCTTGCGGCGCTTCGTCACGTTCAGAGGACGACACCTTCAGCATCTGTCCCTGCCTCTGCCAGTGCCTCTGCTACTCCCGTTGCCACCCTTGATGATGTCGTCCGGATACTTCTTCGTCACGAGTCCCGCTTGGCTCGTACCGAGGAGGTAGTTTGCCGTATGGCTCGTCAGATGGGTGTTGAGCTTCCTCCTTCTGTGTCTGAGGCCGAGGAGATGGATGATGAGGAGCTTGACGAGCTTGCTACTTCTTTTGCCCGTGGCGATGAGGCCACTGCTGCTGCTGCTGCTGGTACTTCCACTTCTGCTCCTGGAGTTGCCACCTCTTCCGGTGTTCCAGAGCCATCTGCTGCAGCTCTTCAGCCTTCTGAGCCTGCTGCTGACCCAGTTTCCGAGCCTGCTCATGTATCTGCTGCTGCTGTTTCTGTCGAGACTCATGCTGCTGTTGAGCCTGTTGCTGAGATCTCGACTCCTGCCCCGACGATTCCATCTGTTGAGACACCTCTTCTCCCTGCAGAGCCTGAGTCCACTCCGTCGACTGGACCCACGGACGCTGTAGATCCAGCCTCCTCCTCGTGATCGTTGTTCCGAGGACTCTCCATATACGCTTTGGATGATATATTCTAGTGAGAGTGTCTTGGGTTAGGATGGGGTTGAGAGATGCTTTGATGTATTTTTTTTTGTGCTTTCTGGTTGTCGGTGTTGGATTTTATGATATGTTGATGATGATGTACTTTTTGTTGTAGTATTTATTTTGATGATGATGATGATGATGATGTATTTCTTTTTGATGATATGTAGCGCTTGATATGATGTATCTCATATATTCGATGTGATATTTTTTGGATGTACTCCTGTTGTCTCTATATATATATATGTTCATCATCGTTCACTTTATCTTTGATTCGTCGTGCAAATTTTAATATTCGTTGAATATATTTGAAATGTGATATCGAATCGACGCATAAAAAGTTGGTTAAATGGATTTAAATTCTGTAATTTTATAGAATTGTTTTCCATGCACAAAATTAACCAAGAATATTGAATATTGAAGAGTATGTTTCTTTATTCAAGAAATGAATAATGATTTGGTGTTTTTGATGATTTTGATTTTTTTTTGATAATGGAAAATTGGGCACACCTTGTTTTGATTTCCACAATTTTTCCCTTGGTGTCAAGTTGGTCCATTGCCTTTGTCTACGACTCCCGATGTTGGATTTTACATTTCCTAATTGTTGTCGTTGTATGCCCCCCATTTTTGGGATAATGCCAAAGGGGGAGAGATAATGATAATAAATAGCGCAAATGAAAATTTAACTCAATTTCCAAGAATCTAGTTTGATATGCTAGATTCAGGGGGAGTTAAGATACATATAAGGATTTTCAAAATCCGATATTTCAAAAATCAATTCACTTTATTTATCTTACTCGTCTGCTTGATGCAATTCATTTATATTCATTTTGGAATTAACGTGTCATCAATGCAGGGGGAGTAAGTATTTTACATTTGAATTATTATCTTTGATTATTATTTATGTTGGTTTGTCATCACCAAAAAGGGGGAGAATGTTGAATATTGGACTCCCCGGATTTGGTTTTGGATGATGAGCAAACATAAATACTTCATGAACTAACAATTTGTGAGCGCAGTATTGGAGATCGTCGCCAATTTCACGAGAATATTCAAAGCGACATCTCAACACTTCCAAAAGCTCGTATTCAAGCCTAAAGCTTCGTTGAAGCTCTTGCGACGCTTTGGAAGTAATGAAGATTCAATCGAAGCTCTCAAAGACCGTTTATTAAGGTTTTATTTATAGTCTTTTAGTTTCGATTGATAGAATGTTAAGCCTTGAGTATATCTTACGTTTCTATCTTCATTACGCTCATTTCGTAGCTCTTGGTTTCTTGCACAAGTTCACTCTAACTTCCTCGAAGCGTCGCGCTTCGATTCGGACTTTGTTGTGCATGTTAGTTGGTACAAGAACAAGTACTGACCGACTAGATGGTGATCTAGTCGGTCGGCCACTGTTCTTGGACCGACTAGTTTCAGTCAGTTAATTCTTAGCTCTTTACTGTTTACAGTTAGTCGGTCTATGTTGACTCATCGACCGACTAGTTTGTGAACTAGTCGGTCAGTGATGCTTCTTTGACCGACTAGTTGAGACTGACTGTTCACTCTAAAATTCTCCTAAGCTACTGTTTACCGTTAGTCGGTCTAAGAACGTTTGATGACCGACTAGTTGACAATCTAGTCGGTCAACTTTTGTTCTTGGACCGACTAAGTCAACTTGCCTTCAGACTATGTTGTTTTGCCTCTTAGTCGGTCTACGTTCATTGGATGACCGACTAGTTGTGAAACTAGTCGGTCAGACAGTGTTCTTGGACCGACTAGTTTTCTAGGTCTGAAATTCTATCTCTTCTCAGATCTGCTCTTAGTCGGTCCATGCTTTGTGACTGACCGACTAGTTGATGAACTAGTCGGTCAGTGAGTGTTCTTTGACCGACTAGATCTCACAGATTTCTTTCCGTTGGAGATTGACCTAACTTGTTTTTATGGGACCCTATAAATACGAACCTAGGTCATTTCTATCTTCAATAGAGCTGCCATTAAGAGATTCATTGAGTTCTAAAGAGATAGCTATTCTCCCTCAAATCTAAAGCTCTCTTCCTCACAAGAAACCCATTCTCTCTCATTTCTAGATCTAGAGAGAAGCTTGTTCTTGGTGAGCTCTTCAAGCTATTTCTTAATTCAAGTTTCCAAATCTTCCCTAGTCACCCATTGCTGCTCATTTCCTTGGTGCTAGGGTTTGGTAACTTCATCTTCCTCAAATCCTTCATTCCACCTTTTGGGTAAGAAAAACTCAAGGTATAGGATTTTGTGGTAAGAGTATTTATTTCATATTAAACTCTTTTATATTGCTTATTGGCTCTCTCGGTTGTGAGAGAAGTTTGTGATCCCGGGTTGTGGGATTCACTTTGCCATTGCATGTATGATTTGATCTTGTGAAGGTTTTTCACAAGATATTCATAGTGGAAATCTTGAGTTAGGGTTTCTAACTCAAGTATCCGGAAGGGATCCGGGTGGTTGGGACGTAGGATCACCGGGAACAAGTCGGGGAGACTTGGGTGGATCCGAACCCATTAACTTCATTTGTTAGCATTGTTAATTTCATTGTTGTCATTCAATTTAAGCTTCCGCAAATTGACTTGGTAGTTGTGTGCAATTTAATTTGGAATAATACGCCTTATTATTTTAAAGTACTATTCACCCCACCCCCCCCCCCCCCGCTAGTACTTGTGCAGTAGCTGGTAGGGCATTACACCTTTTTCCGCATGTTTGCATGCCATTTAGATCGTCCAAATCATGTTTTTCACGATATATCGACGATATTGCGATGCTTTTCACGATTTGTTGTTTTTGTCGCATTTCAGGTGATTTGGCGCGATTTGGAGTGATCTCGAGATGTGCTTACTCTAGACGGTCACCGACGACCTCCCCGAGGGGTAATTTTGCTGTTGGAGAGGAGCAGAAGAAGAATGGACGTCGCAGGAGCGACGAGGAGGCCAGAACAATCAGATTGGGCATTTTTTGTGTTCCACTCGGCCGAGTGGAGGAGCCACTCGACCGACCAGCGAGACACTGCTCGGCCGACCCATTCAGACACGATTTCCATGTTTACTCAGCCGAGCACCGAAGACCACATCGGCCGAGTGACGACATCTCGTCCGCCCGAGTGGCACCCGAACGAAGCCCTTCAAAAATCTCTAAGTTACTGTTTTTCGGCTGCCTGAGCTTCAGAAGACCCACTCGGCCGTGTGGTTTATCCCGTCCGCCCGTGTAACATGAAGCCAACGGCCGAGTGACAACAACTCACTCGGCCGAGCCGCCCCCGAAGTAGAGACCCCTAAAGGCCCTAACTTACTGGAAAATTACAGGGTTTCTCACTCGGCCGAGCGACTTTTGTCACTCGGCCGAGTGCGATGCGCTGCATGTAGCGAAAACTGCGGAAAACAGGCTGTGCAGGGGCATTTTGGTCACGATTTTTGGACGATTTTTGGGGCTATTTAAACCCTGTTTTTACCCTAGTTTTGTGAGCTCTCTCTTAGATTTTTGGGTAAATGACATTAAAATACCCTAACGTTTGGGCCATTTTCACTTATATACCCTATCGTTCATTTTGGTAAACTTTGATACCCAAATCTAAATTTGATGTAGGATTGGAGGAGGAAATATTGTCTGAAGAGGCCTCCAAATACATGCAGTCCATCAGTCTTCCTATGTCTGGGATGCACAGTGTTTTCAGCCTCCTCTTCAGACAATATTTTCTCCTCCAATCCTACATCAAATTTAGATTTGGGTATCAAAGTTTACCAAAATGAACAATAGGTTATATAAGTGAAAATGGCCCAAACGTTAGGGTATTTTAATGTCATTTACCCTAGATTTTTTGCAGCTTTTTAGATTAGTTTTTTTAGCTTTATTGTTGTGATTGGAGAAGGTGCAAAACTTGGATTTTTGTTGGATTAATTGAAGAACTACATTGGTTTGCATCTCTTTTCCTTAAAAATTCTATTTTTATTGTTTATATCATTGTTGTGATGAATTCTATTGCTTATCTCAACGATTATTTTTGTGATCTTGCTATGATTTGTGAGTAGTCTCCACGTCTTGGGGCGTGGGGATGAACCCTACAAGCCCACTTTCATAATTGTGATGAATTGGTAGAAACTGAGCTAGAATTGTTATTAGAGATTAGATCGGGATCGATTTACTACGGATTGCTAGGTATTCATATCAATTGGGATTTGCAAGAGATTGGATCCCAATTTGATAGGAAGCCCTAGAAATCCGAATTGGGTTGGAGTCGTATCTTCAAAATATCGGTTTGCAAGAGATTCGACCGATACTAGAATTTCCGGTTGCAATTCTATACCGATACCCGTTTGCAAGAGATTGGACGGGTAGGAACTATCCTAATCCAGATCGTGGACCGAGTTTGCAAGAGATTGGGCTCGGTGCGCGATTGGTCGATGATGTTGATCCTAATGCTAGCTTCCCTAGGCTAGGGTTTGCAAGAGATTGGACCCGAACCTAGGATAGCTATAGACCGGCAACAGCGCGAGAGCGTGAGCTTGGTTCTACATTCAGTTGCAACTAGTTCATCCGAATTCTCATTCTAGCAATTTTGATACCGATGAATCACATTTGTGAAATACGGTGAGTAGCGGGGATTCCCCATTCCCTAGACGTTCTTTATTTGATTTGATATTTCGCACATTTGTCTGACGATTTTGACAGGATCGCCAAAGGCAAATTTCTCTTCTTAAATAGCCAGGTTGATCGGAGCAAGAACAGTCATTCGTCCTCCCTGTGTTCGATATCCCGCTCGCTGCTACACCGTGCACTTGCGGTAAAACTACAACCGTTCTTTTGGGTCACGTCCCGGAGCGATCAAGTTTTTGGCGCCGTTGCCGGGGAGGCGATTGCGTTTGATCTTACCATCCTAGCTATTTCTTTCTTTTTATTTTTTATTTCCTTTTTTTTACCTAACCCTTCCACGGTACTAACATTTCTTTGAAACTCTGTTTTCCCTGTGCATGTACACGAGATCTACGGCGGACCCAGAAGCCTTATTATTTGATCCCGAGATCGAACGTACCGCGCGGAGACTTAGAGCGGAAAAGAGACAAAATCCGGAAGGGAGGTATATGACCAACCCGGAAACTCCTGAAGAGTTGGCGGCAAGGATGGCAAGGATAATTTCTATTCGCGATAGGCTTCGGCCTAAGACCTCTTCTACTACCTCATCCATTGCCGTGCCGCAGTTGGCGGCTGACAAGAACTTCGAGCTAAAGACTGGATTGGTGGTTTTGATGCAACAAGACCCATTTCATGGGAACGCCCATGAGAACCCCCACTACCACATCCAATTATTCTTGTCGAAGTGCGCCACATTTCAGATGCCGGGGGTCTCCATCGAGCCATCAGACTGCGTCTCTTCCCCTTCACGCTTAAGGACAAGGCACTCTATTGGTTGAGGACGCAGGCTGACGGAGTTTTCACCTCTTGGGACGAGTTGGCGAGTGCATTTATTGACAAATTCTATCCGCCATCCAAGACGGTGAAGATCCGGAGCGCTCTCATGTCCTTCAAGCAAGGACCCCAGGAGACGCTCTATGAAGCTTGGGAGCGTTTTAAGGATTTGCAGCATCAATGCCCGCACCACAGTATAGAAGATTGGGAGCTAGTTCATAGCTTCTACAACGGACTCCAACCGGGGACCAAACAAATTATTGATGCCGCGACGAATGGTGCTATCTTGTCAAAGACTCCCGAGGAAGCTACGGCCCTAATTGAGGAGATGGCCTCAAATAACCAATAATGGGGCGATGAGCGAGGACACTCTACGTCCTCCTTAAAGCCAACTAGCATCTACGAGGCAAAGGCCGTAGCGGAGCTTACGAGCAAGTTAGATTCTCTCCACAAGGTAGTGGAGAGATTGGAGAAGTTTATCACGGAGCCCCAAGGGACCCCTTCCACCTCCGCGCCGACGAACCAAATGTGTGATTGGCAAGACCAATCTCAAGCCATGTACTCGGGAGGAGAGCAAGTAGAAGGATCCTTGGAGCAAGTATAATATGTTGCGGGGAACCATGGATATTGGGCCAATCCGGCCACAAGAAATCATCCCAGATTCTCTTATGCCAACAATGAAGGAGCTTTGAACCCGCCACAACAACCGCCTAATCAAGCTCGACCACCACCACCCCAACAACAATACTATCCACTGAGGGGGCCTCCACAACAAAACTTTCAACCAAAGCAACAAGTTCCACCATATAGGCCTCCCGGATACAACCAAGGGTGGAGGAATCAAAATCAAAACCCTCCACAAGCTCCACAACGATCCGACTTCGAAACTAGAGTGGAGGCGTTCATGGTCGAGCAAAATAAGGTAAATGCTAGCTTGAAGGCGGGGCAAGACTCCCTTAATACCGTTGTGGCTCAAATATCGGAGCAATTGGCTTTGCTCAATCGAAACACTCAACGATTGCCGGCGCAACCGGAGCAAAACCCACGGGGCAACACCGGCCACATCAACGCCGTAGTTGTCGTTACTACTAGAGGCGGGAAGGACACTACCCCCGCCATGATTCCTACCGAGGAACCCGTGGAGGAAAGCTTGGAGCCAATTGAGCCAATAGTTGAAGTTGAAAAGGAGAAGGAGCCATATGACGAGGAGAAATCTAGAGCGGAGAAATTGATTGAGGAAAGGCGCTTCATGCCACCGGTCCCATTCCCCCAAAGGCTCGCTAGAGCGAAAATGGAGAAAAGGCTAGCAAAATTTCTCGAGTACCTAAGAGGAGTTAGCCTTAACATTCCCTTCCTTGACGCCATCGTCGAGATCCCCACGTATGCTAAATTTTTGAAGGACTTGATTTCGGGGAGGAAAAGGAAGGAGAAGATCATGCTAGCCGAGGAGGGCTCTTGGTTCACCAAGAGAGAGAAGGAGCCGGCAAAATTTAAAGATCCGGGGAGTTTTCGGATTCCTTGCACTTTGGGCGGCGTTCCTCTTCAAAAGGCGTTGGTTGATCTTGGGGCGAGTGTGAGCCTCATGCCTCTCTCCATGTTCTTAAGGCTAAACACCGGGACAAAGTTGAAACCCACCGACATGCGCATTCAATTAGCCGATGGACGGATAACAAGGCCGGTGGGGATTGCCGAAGACATACCGCTACAAGTCCCGGGGGGAATATGCTTGCCATGTGACTTCGTGATCATGGACGTTAAGGAGGAGGGAGACACTTCATTGATACTTGGACGCCCGTTCCTAGCCACCGCCGGAGTCATCGTCGACGTGCGCGAAGGTACCCTAACTTTAAACGTCGGAAACATCGAGGTGGAGCTCCACATTCCTAAGGCCATGAAGCACATGCCTTATCATGAGGAACTTGACTACATGGACCTCCTTGATGAGGTGATTGAAGAGGCGATCCCTCACTCGATTGGCGCTCTTTTCGATGAAGATTTTGAGGAAGGCCCGGAATTAGGCCAAGATGAGAAGAAAAATGATTCCCCCGACCTCTCCGCTGAAGATGATGAAGGCGACGCTGATGTCGCAAGGATTCGAGAGCTCTGCAAGCTCTCGAAACTAAAGTCTCCAAAGAAAGCTCCGCCGGCACGGAAACCGGCATCACCGGTTAAGCCGTTGACCGGAGCAAATGCTAGCTTGGGGGAGCCTCCCCCCAACACCATTCGAGACGAGAGACCACCGCGGGAGAATACGACGCCGTAACTTCCCAATCCAAGCGTTCTCCCCGGAAAGTTTGATGGGTGCATCTCATATGCACCAAACATCCCGCATTGATTGAAAATTATAGGGGGTCGAGCTCACGACCTTAAACGAGCGCTTGTCGGGAGGCAACCCGACGGTTTTTGCTTTATTTTTACTTTTTCTTTATTTTCATTTTAGAAATTTTTAGTGTTTTGAGTCGTTCGCCCAAAAATTTTGTGATAACGGGTCCTATTTTTCTTGACAGGAGAGGAGATAGGTAGATCCATCATGAGGAGGATGAACGAGACGACGAGGAGCGCCCCAAGAAGGCGCTCGACGCTTAGGAGGAAGATGAAATCGATTGGAGGAAGAAAGACGGAGTTTAGAGCCAAAAACGGAGACAAACAGCAGAACATAAGGCTCACTCGGCCGAGTATACTAGTCACTCGGCCGAGTACACAAGTTCGTCCGGCCGAGCCGCTCACGAACAAGGGAAGTCTGATGTACCCAACTCTCTGTTTATTTTCCTCATTTCAGTATAACTTCTACTCGGCCGAGTACATATTCTCACTCGGCCGAGTAAAACGGATACCCTCCTAGGGCGAGTCTTGCCGAGTAGCTTAAGTCACTCGGCCGAATGGACTTACTCCACTCGGCCGAGGCTGGCAATGCCACTCGGCCGAAGCGTAAGCGAGGAGAAGTTTTCATTGATCCCGCTCGGCCGAGTGGCCTAGTCACTCGGCCGAGTCGTAACTTTTATTATATAAGGGCCGAGGGGGGGCGCGAATTTCGAAACGCAAAAACCCCAAACCGCCCGACGCTCTAGCTCCCCTCGCCCGAACCCCCCTCGCTATCACCCTCACTCACCCGGTCGACCTCACCGCGCCGCCGCTCGGCCCGCCACCGCCGGCCGAGCACACGCCGACGCCCCGCCCAAGTCGCCGCCGGCGGCCGCCCGTCCGATCGTCTCCGGTACCCCTGTTTTCGCCTTTTTCGCCTCTTTTCGAGTATTTCTTGAGGATCCATGTGTTAAACGCCCCCCTAACCCAAATCAATTCCTATATCTATCTATTATACCCCTAATGCTCCATACATTTTGATTATTACTCACTGATATCGCCTTTTCATGCGCAGGTTGCTTATTGGAGCTTAGGGGAGCTCAGGGGAGCTTCTACGGGCTGATTCGGACTTCGTGGAGGCGCTGACTTCGCACGCTTCCACTGCTTAGCACTCGCGGCGTGTCGGGGTACTCTCTTTCCATTATTTTTGCACACGCCACACTTTTCACGTTTTTCGGCGCGCGCTCGGGGCCGATATGCCGCCCCGGACACGGCCGCGTTCGACGAGAGCTTCCGCCAAGCGGAAGCGGTCGGACGAGCCCGGCCCCTCTCACGAGGTGGAGGACTCTCCTCCTCCTTCCCCCGCACACCCCGCACACCCAGCACAGCCTGCAGGCCCAGCACAGCCTGCAGCGCACCCACAGCCCGCACAGCCCGCACAGCCACTCCCCGCCGTTGCACAGCCACCACCACCGGCTCCACTGGTCGGGCCGCTCGGGATTACGTTCCGAGACGACGCACACCGCGCCGTCTTCGACCGTATCTCCCAGCGCTCGATCGTACCCTCCAGGTTTGCACACCTCGCTGACCTAGGACGCCTGGGGGTACTAGAGGGGATACTCACGTTGTACGACAACGTGGGTTGGCGCGACTTCCTTCAGGTGTCGGCGGACACGTTCACCCGCCCGACACTTGAAGTTCTGAGTTCGATCGCCCGGACCGACGAGGGATGCTCGTTTCAGTTCATGGATCGAGAGTGCCAGGTCACTCTCGATATGATGAGAGCATTTTTCGCGTGGCCCGCTGTCCCCGGAGCCGATCGCGGTTACGCCCCTACCCATATCCCCCCACCTTCCTTCGACGCCGGTGCCTTCTGGGCCCGGATTACGGGCCACCACGCCGCCTTTGACCCTAGTAGGGCCAAGGCCTCGGCCATTGTCCACCCCTGCCTACGCATTGCCCAGCGCCTTATGGCGACGACCTTTTTGGCCAGAAATGAGCCGGGCACGATGTCTACGCCAGAGCTTTACATGCTCTACACGATGACACGTCCCAGAGCTCTATCTAGGGATGGAGACGAGCTTGTCCCCGCCGTCGTGATCGACATTGTGGCTTGGTTTTTAGACCGCATCATTGTATCGGTGGGCGCTCGCTCACCGATATGCTGCGACGGTCTGATCACCTTGCTTACCATGATGACCGGCGAGGACCTACCTGACGACTTGCGGCGAGTATCGGGCCCCACTTCTTTGTCGATTGATGTCATGGCCCGGATGAAGATGCTTCGTCCGCACGGTGAGCGTCACTGGGTCTGGTTGCACTGCCCTTACGGGGCCGATTACATGATTCTCCCGAGCCCTGCTCGGACTCAGATTGCACCAGCCCACGTTGACTGGCTCCCTGCGATGAATGTTATCATCCCCGCTGCCTACGTGCTCGAGGCCGAGGAGGCCGAGCAGGCCCACGCTGCCCATGCTGCCCCCGCAGACCCTTCTGCACACCCTGCCGAGCCTGCTGCCGACCCCGTTGACCCAGTGGCCCCTCAGCCCATACCAGATGTTTCCGCTGCTCCTGACACCTCTGTCCCCACTTCTGTCAGTGTCACGAGTACCTCAGCTGAGCCCACTTCCACCACCTCCACCACTTCCGCGGCTGTCACCACTTCCACCACCTCCACACCCACTACCACCACTGGCCCTCTGTCTGCCGAGCCGATTTCCTCTGCCCCACCCGAGCGCCCGCCGACCGTAGTTGAGTGCGGAGAGCCCTCTGTCTCCACTGCCGCTGTATTTTCTGAGAGTGTCGTGGCGTCTGTCCACACTTCTGTGCCACTGACCTCTCTGGCCACCTCGCTGCCACTTTTGCACACTTCTTTCGCTGCCGCTGCCTCCACCTCTCACCAGCCGGTGTCCCGGCCTCACACTGAGGCCAGGCCCACATTTGTAGGCGCGGCACCTTTTGTCCCCTTCCCTGCTGAGCCCATTACATACTCCACCCGCGTACGCCAGCCTCGCCCTGCACAGCCTAGACCGGTGTGTCCCTCTGCACCACCCCCGCCCGACACTGTACTGCAGAGCATACGTGCTCTCGAGCTGGCGGTGAGTGGTCTTAGAGGTTACCTTAGGACCCTGTCCTCCACCGTCTCTACGATGGCTGGACGCTTTGAGCTGATCCCTCAGATTCACTACTGCCTGACACAGGTCTTAGAGCGTCTCCCGCGCGTACCCACCCAGCAGGTTCCCACCCCCACACACACTCAGCCTGCTGTCACTACCACACCCACCCCAGCTCAGCAGCACCCACCACCACCACCACCTCCGCCTCGGGACGGAGACGGTGCAGCGCCACCTTCTTAGGCACCCTTGATGCCATCGATTCCTTTAGCCGTTGCGCTGCCCGTTTCTGCTGGGTCCCGTTGCATTTTTGTCCACCCCCCCCCCCCTCCCCTCACTTATTTTGGGATTCTCATTTTGCCGTATCTTTATATATCTTTTTTGGGAGAGAGTGAGAGTTTTTGGTGCCACCTTTATACTCGTTTCACTCATATCTGTGCATGCATCATATCAGCATCATATTTTCATTTCTTTATTTTTCCTTTTATTATCTTTTTTCTTTTCATCATGCATGCATCCTCACCTGCCCCTCACATTTCTTGTCTCTCGTGTGCCACACTTTGCACATTGAGGACACTGTGCCGTTTAGCTTGGGGGAGTGAGTTCTCACGTTCTTTTTCTATTTGCCACCTTTATTTTTAGTTTTTCACGCCACTTTCCGCTTTTGCACTTATTTTCACTTATTTTCATCATTTTTTCTCATTTTACCATGCATCACGTTTTTCTTATTTTTCTGCGTGCCGCATTGTAAATACTTCTATTTTTCCTTTATCTTTATTTCTTTCTTTTTTTCATCTCATGCTAGAGATGACTTTTCTATGATGATGTCTACGTGGAGTTAGCTTATCCTATGTGCATGCTATATTTGTCATGTCTTAGGTTTTATTTCAGATATCATATGCTATGACTTGCCTTGCATTTAGGAATAGTAACCCACACCTTTTTCCGCATGAAAATGGATGAAATTTTATTATTAGCTGAGCCTGAATATTCATATGTATGCTACCACAGAAAACACACCAAGATTCACGCATTGAATGCTTATATCTGGAGTACTGACTTTCTTTTCCTATATCACTTCTATATGCATGAATTGTACACTTCACTTCAGGATGATTGAATGATGTTAGCTATGATATATCTGGATTAGTTAGCTTTTTTGTGATCGAAACTGAGTAGATTAGATTACCCTGCTGAAGTTACCGTGCATGTCTTATAGAGTGAACCGAGAGTTATATATATTTCTTTCTCCACAAATCCTGAACATCATTTCTCTACCTTTAAAATTATTGGTGAATCTCCCCTTAGCGATTCTATTTTATGGCATTCCCCCGCTATTAATTCCTAGCTCCAATTTTCTTATTCAAAAAAAAGAATAAAATATAATAAAAGAGAGAAAAACATTCTTGTATATCATTATCTCTCTTTGAGTTGGGATCGTTGTGTATATATTGCCTATTGCAAAAAAAAAGAAAAGAGGAAAAATCCTCAATAAAAGATCCCATCTCACTTTCTTTCTTTCTTCTTTCTTCTTATTACCTTTGGAGCTATATATAAAAATGGGGATGTAAATATTTTTTATGCCACCACGCTTATAGATAAGCTTGGGGGAGGGGATCCGTTGATGTGTGAGAGAGTGACTACTTGACATCGCACGACGACCTAGGCTAAGTAATATTCTATACTCGGTGAGATTATTTTTAGCTTTACGAAATCCAGAAATCTAAGCCTAGCGTTCATTTCATGAAATCCATACTTTTCTATTCTCTCTATTCTATAGTGTGATACTCTTATACTCCTGATAGAAAGCATTCAATTGAAAAGTGTGTGATCTGTGATTTGTATACCGCTTTAAATAATTCAGACGATGTTAATTTTAAAATTATTCCGTTTTTCATGATTATACCATTGTTTGTGGGTTTTCTATTTCTATTTGCACTATTATACTATGATATCGAAATAAAATTCTTTGACATGTATTTTCCATTCAGTGCATGCTATATGAGTAAGTGAAACCCACGTCCTGAGAAAATGATCTAGTATCCTACCTCTTCGCTTCTTTCTTTCTTCTTTGTTTTATTTCGCTTTCACTCTTCTTCGTTTTTCTTTTTCCGTTTTTCACCGTTTTCGTTTTCCGAATCCACCGGGTTCGCCTTTTACTTATCTTCCTCGAGGACGAGTAAGAGGCAAGCTTGGGGGATTTTGATCACTCCTTATTTTACACCCTTTTTCCGCATGTTTGCATGCCATTTAGATCGTCCAAATCATGTTTTTTCATGATATATCGACGATATTGCGATGCTTTTCACGATTTGTTGTTTTTGTCGCATTTCAGGTGATTTGGCGCGATTTGGAGTGATCTCGAGATGTGCTTACTCTAGACGGTCACCGACGACCTCCCCGAGGGGTAATTTTGCTGTTGGAGAGGAGCGGAAGAAGAATGGATGTCGCAGGAGCGACGAGGAGGCCAGAACAATCAGATTGGGCATTTTTTGTGTCCCACTCGGCCGAGTGGAGGAGCCACTCGGCCGACCAGCGAGACACTGCTCGGCCGACCCATTCAGACACGATTTCCATGTGTACTCGGCCGAGCACCGAAGACCACATCGGCCGAGTGACGACATCTCGTCCGCCCGAGTGGCACCCGAACGAAGCCCTTCAAAAATCTCCAAGTTACTGTTTTTCGGCTGCCTGAGCTTCAGAAGACCCACTCGGCCGAGTGGTTTATCCCGTCCGCCCGAGTAACATGAAGCCAACGGCCGAGTGACGACAACTCACTCGGCCGAGCCGCCCCCGAAGTAGAGACCCCTGAAGGCCCTAACTTACTGGAAAATTTCAGGGTTTCTCACTCGGCCGAGCGACTTTTGTCACTCGGCCGAGTGCGATGCGCTGCATGTAGCGAAAACTGCGGAAAATAGGCTGTGCAGGGGCATTTTGGTCACGATTTTTGGACGATTTTTGGGGCTATTTAAACCCTGTTTTTACCCTAGTTTTGAGAGCTCTCTCTTAGATTTTTTGCAGCTTTTTAGATTAGTTTTTTTAGCTTTATTCTTGTGATTGGAGAAGGAGCAAAACTTGGATTTTTGTTGGATTAATTGAAGAACTACATTGGTTTGCATCTCTTTTCCTTAAAAATTCTATTTTTATTGTTTATATCATTGTTGTGATGAATTCTATTGCTTATCTCAACGATTATTTTTGTGATCTTGCTATGATTTGTGAGTAGTCTCCACGTCTTGGGGCGTGGGGATGAACCCTACAAGCCCACTTTCATAATTGTGATGAATTGGTAGAAACTGAGCTAGAATTGTTATTAGAGATTAGATCGGGATCGATTTACTACGGATTGCTAGGTATTCATATCAATTGGGATTTGCAAGAGATTGGATCACAATTTGATAGGAAGCCCTAGAAATCCGAATTGGGTTGGAGTCGTATCTTCAAAATATCGGTTTGCAAGAGATTGGACCGATACTAGAATTTCCGGTTGCAATTCTATACCGATACCCGTTTGCAAGAGATTGGACGGGTAGGAACTATCCTAATCCAGATCGTGGACCGAGTTTGCAAGAGATTGGGCTCGGTGCGCGATTGGTCGATGATGTTGATCCTAATGCTAGCTTCCCTAGGCTAGGGTTTGCAAGAGATTGGACCCGAACCTAGGATAGCTATAGACCGGCAACAGCGCGAGAGCGTGAGCTTGGTTCTACATTCAGTTGCAACTAGTTCATCCGAATTCTCATTCTAGCAATTTTGATACCGATGAATCACATTTGTGAAATACGGTGAGTAGCGGGGATTCCCCATTCCCTAGACGTTCTTTATTTGATTTGATATTTCGCACATTTGTCTGACGATTTTGACAGGATCGCCAAAGGCAAATTTCTCTTCTTAAATAGCCAGGTTGATCGGAGCAAGCACAGTCATTCGTCCTCCATGTGTTCGATATCCCGCTCGCTGCTACACCGTGCACTTGCGGTAAAACTACAACCATTCTTTTGGGTCACGTCCCGGAGCGATCAATGACATGGCATGACAGGGGAAATTCTAGCTTCGTTGTCAAGCTAGAATTGAATTTGCGCCTAGACCGCTATCATTTCACGGTCTAGTCTCTTTCACGCTAAAACAAAGTATTGGCCTAAAAACATGGCCTAAAGCAAGGTTGGCAAGTTTCACTTGCCTGGTACCGAAGTTGTTGTTCGACGAGAGTCACAAGATCGGTATCCTACTAAAATTGGGTTCGCGTTTTGTAGTGGAAGAACGACGATTATGATGCATACGGACTGCAGGTAGAAGAAGATCTCGACGATTTCCGGGTTGCCGTCGCCAAACCGAGCTTAGCACGACAACGGAAGAGCGATCCGAGGGAGATGTTACGGCTGAAAGGATCTCCAACAGCTGATCTAAAATGGATCTGGATAATGGGGAAATATAGGCAAATCTGGAGCAAAAGAGGATTTTGTGGTTTTTGGCGATCGGCCGGCGGCCTACGGGGTGGTGCCGGCACAAAAGAGGGTGAGGGGAAGCTCGGGAGGATGAAAGAAGGTAAGAGGATGATTGGGGGATGATTGGGGAAGAAGATGAGCTAAGAAAAAGTGAAGAAAGAATAGGAATGGTCGAGGGTTTAAATAAAGAAAAAGTGCGGCGGCTACAACTTAACCTAGGTTTACTGGGCAATTTAGTCGGTCAGAGAAGGGTGGTCGACCGATTAGTTTAGGATCTAGTCGGTCGGTCGTCCAACTGACACCGACTAACATCAAACAGTGAACAGTGTCTGTACAGAGAAGGCATGATTAGTCGGTCTGTGAAGACCCGTCGACCGACTAGTTTGGGATCTAGTCGGTCGATGAACGTTCATGAACCGACTAAAGGTCGAATAAGATAGATAATGAGTACTGACAGTTAGTCAGTCTGAGTACAAGACCTGACCGACTAGTTTGGAAACTAGTCGGTCAGAGAACGTGCTTAGACCGACTAAACGTATACAGTAACTCAGTCGAAATTTACTGACAAGAACTAGCCGGTCTGAGAAGTGTTGCCGACCGACTAGATTGCAATCTAGTCGGTTGGCTCTCCTTCATGAACCGACTAAGATGCACGAAGAGTCCTGAAATGAAGCGCGAAGCTTCGGGAAGATTCCTATGGCCTCTAGGATCACCCTAGTACTAAGATTAAGACGCTATGAAGTTAATCGTAAGGATTTCTAACGGGAAAAACACACAAAGAGGGAAACTTCCAATATTATTAATATAAAATATTCATTACAAAAACCGGTCGTTACACATTAATCTTCTTTTGTTCGGACATGAACTCCTCAACTCTAGCTTCGTGCTCGATCTTGGTGGTGCCTGTGGTGGGTTTTTTGATCTCCATCCCTGATTATATTCGGGGGGTCTATAAGGCCCCGCTTGTTGCCTCGGTGGATATTGGTGTTGTTGGGGCGGCCTTTGTTGATATGGTTGTTGTTGTTGAGGAGGCCAGGCTTGTTGTTGTTGCGGTGATGGTTGTTGATGAGGGGGAGTCAAGGCTCCCTCGTTGTTGGCATAGGAAAATCCGGTTTGACCCTTGGTAGCCGGGTTTACCCAATAACCATTGTTACTCCCTCCAGCGACGTATTGCACTTGCTCTACGGCTCCTGCATTTTGTTCGCTTCCAACAAACATGACTTGGCTTTGGTCTTGCCAATCGCTCATGATCCCTCTGAATTTCGGTGTGTTGGGCACTCCATATGACTCGCACATCTTTTTTTCAATCCTTTTCGCCTACCTTGGAGAGGCAGTCAAACTTTGTGGTCAACTCGGCAACCGCCTTTGCTTCATAGATACGTGTCGGCTTCGGTGATGACGTTTGGCCCCCTCTCATCAGCCCATTGCTGATTGTTGGAGGCCATCTCCTCTACAAACATCGTAGCATTGATGTGCGCTTATATTTCATATATTCACGCACGTTTTCTTTTGTGTTTCTCCGTGTTTTCCGCCGTCTCTTATTCGTTTTCGTATATTTTCCCGTTTTCTTTCACTTTTCTTTGTTTGTCCATGATTGCAGGAGTTCGACCACGTAGGGGACGTTTTACGATGATATCACAAGTCCCCGGAGCAACGGGAGAAATCACGCGTGATCCAGGGGGTCAAACGTCGAAGAATTCATCTTTCAGCCCCTCACCCGGTCGGTTGATCATCTTCAACCGATCGGGTGATGCACGCGTGCACCACCCGGTCTCTACCGTAGCTTACAAAGAAGTCACCCGACCGGTTCTGCGGGCGGCTGTTCTCTGTTTTTTCGAGCAGAATTCCAACCGATCGGGTGACTCTCACCCGATCGGTTCATCTGTAGCTGAGAAAAAGAGCTGAAGACACGGGCGCCGAACCGACCGGTTCACCCGACTGCTCCAAGATCCAACCGGTCGCTCAAGAACTCACCCGATCGGTTCATGAGATCGGGTGAAAACTCGCCGTTTTCTGTAATTTATCTGTAACGGATCAACCGATCGGTTGACTTGTCAACCGATCGGTTGATGCGTAAGTCTATATATAGAACCCCTAGGGTTCCAGAAACGAGAGCTGTTGTATTTTTTACTGTTTTATTTCCTTGTGACGGCTGTAATTGTTACTCTTAAGTACGTTTTCAGATCTTTCTAAAATTTTAGTATTGTCTTTATTACTCCTTTACTTCCGCATTGCAATTGTCCGATTATGATTTCAACGGTTAAATTTCATTTAGATTGCTTTTTCATGAATTTTTGTGAGTAGTTCCCAAATCTGGGATTTTGGTGGAAACCCCTTCGGGGGCTCTTCCCGATGCGTCCATAGGGTTAGGAAATCGATAGGGAGTAGGAATCTAACGGTTACGCTGGGCGTTTCATTGTCATCGGCGGGAAAAAGACCGCCTTTGACCGTTGGGCCAAGGGGGAATAAACTTGGCGGTTGACTCCCTAGCCATAGCTCACGCCTTTAGCGTAGACGCCAAATCCTAGCACGCGGGAGCGGCAGGATGAGACGTTGGGAGATATCGTTGCGGACTTAGTGCTCCCGGGATCGATCAGTGTTAATGGACACGGGAGTGCCCACTGATCGAATCCGGGAAGTCCGGTGTATCATCCTGGGCACCGACCGGAATATCGGGCCCATGGGACGCCGGTACCACTTTCAGAGGCAACGTCTCACCATTAGACCCTAATCCCGATCGCTATCCATACCCGTAGGCCGTATCGGTGAGAGTCTCTCGTCGGGTTGGAAACCAAAGTCCCGGGTTTACTTTCTTTTTGTTCATACGCTTTTATTTTCTTTCGTGACAACCATCTACCAATTCGGGCTAGCTCGCCCATCGGGGTGATTCAGGTCCTACCTGACCCAAGCACAACCTCGCCTCCCTGAGTTCGATATTCCCGCACCCTACACTAACCGTGAAACTTGCGGTAAACGACACCGCGCCGCCGCGACGCAAGCGGGGCGCCGGTCAAGTTTATGGCGCCGTTGCCGGGGAGGCAACGTGCTTGATTATTTTAGGATCTCTTGAACCCTCGTGTCTAGCTCACATCCTTGCCTCACGATAATTTTCGCATTCTCCTTTTTCTTTTTATTTTTCTTATTTTTATTTCTTATTTTATCTGTCTCTTTCCCACTTGTCGCTTCACGGGTGTTTGTTGTTTTTTCATGCGCAGGAGTTCAAGGAGTCTTGACGACTTGATCCCCCTCGATCCAGAGATTAACGCCACCCTTAGGCGCTTGGCCGCCGAGAAGCGGAGAAGGGAAGATCCCGAATCCATGGAGGAGAACACCCCACCTTAGAAGTCTCTGCTGGAATACTCGATGCCATCTATCGAGTCCACTTCCGCCATACGTCCTCCAGCTATCACGGCCCAAAGCTTTGAGCTAAAGCCGTCATTGGTGACGTGGATCCAGCAGGATCAGTTTGCGGGTGCACCCATGGAGAGCCCAATCGAGCATCTAGACTCGTTCTTGGAGAAGTGTGACACCTTCCGGATTAATGGTGTCACGACAGAGGCTATCCGTCTGAAGCTATTCCCCTTCTCTTTGCGAGACAAAGCCAAGCAAGGGCTAAGGGGGAAGGACCCCAACACTTTCAACACCTGGGAGAAGCTCTCCAACGCTTTTCTGACAAAGTTCTTTCCTCCGGGGAAGACCATGAAGTTGAGGAGTGAGATCTCCTCCTTCTCCCAGGCCAGCCACGAGTCCTTGCATGAAGCTTGGATGAGATATAAAGAGATGCAAAGAAGATGCCTCACCATGAGCTTCCGAAGTGGCAGATTATTAATCTGTTCTACAATGGGTTGAGGGATGACCTGAAATCTTCTATGGACGCCGCGGCTGGGGGTTCCTTCATGTCTAGAAGCGAGGAAGATGCCGGACATATTCTAGAAAACATGGCATCGAACAATGAGCGGTGGTATGACGAGAGAGCCACACCAAGATCTGGGGGTGTACACAGAGTCGAGGACGTCGACAAACTTTCAAGCAAGTTTGACTTGCTTTCGACCCAGATCTCCGAACTAATGGTTGGAGCCGGTGGGGCCGATACACAGCAGATTTCAGCAGTAGAGTCCGGATTCTTCGGGGAATTCGACGGTGGTGACATCTCACCACCGTTGGATCAGGCGAGCGCACTATTTTACAACCCTACGGGAAATGCGCCGTACCCGCCAAGGACAAATTCCAACCCGGCCTACTCTCCAAACAACCGGAACCACCCGAACTTCAGTTACCGTCCACCATTTCAGCCCTCGCCGCCTCAGCAGCCGCAGCAACAAGCATATCAGCCGGCTAGGCCACAACAGAGTCAGTTTCAACAGCAACAATATCAGCAGCAACCATCTCAGCAACAATCTTACGCCCCAGGAATCAGCAGCCGTTCCAGCAGCAGCAGCAGTATGGCCAACAAAGGGCCGTCTCTCCGGTTGAGTCTCTCTTGACTCAATATATTACCAACCAGGAGAGGATCAACCAGAAGCTGGAAATGGGTCAGCGGACCCTCACGGACCAAGTAACCCAGCTGGGGTTACAAGTGGCGAACCTTGCAAGGTCGCAAAACCAATTACCGCCACAACCGGAGGTGAACCCGAGGGGAGCAACCCAGACATCGGCACTCGTGCACGAGCACGCAAATGTGTCCGCTATCGTTCTGAGAAGCTGGACACAAATTCCTACTAGAATGCCCCCTAGCAACCCGGAAGCACCATTGGTCGTTGAGAAACCGATCGAAAAATCAAACGACGCCGGTGCTTCGTCATCAAATCCTATGACTCCGGAGGGAGTCTCTGAAGAAGAGAAAGAGAAGAAGGAGGAAGAAAGCGCGAAAGCGTATAAACCCGTTGTGCCATTTCCACAACGGTTGGCTCAGGCAAAGATTGATGAGAAATATGGCAAGTTCTTCGCCATGGTCAAGGACCTGAGCCTGCAAATCCCCTTCCTGGAAGCAATCGAAACAATCCCCTCCTATGCAAAATTCTTGAAAGATTTGGTGACTAGAGGGTCTAGAAAGGAGAAAGTAGTGTTGACGGCGGAGTGTAGCGCTCTTATCCAGAGGGCAAATCCGCCGAAACTTAAAGACCCGGGGAGCTTTTCCATTCCTTGCACGATCGGGGCAGTGAAGATTCATCGTGCACTCGTCGATCTCGGAGCGAGTGTTAGTTTGATGCCCTTGTCGATATACAGAAGGATAGGATTGGGTGATTTGGAGCCCACCGGTATGACCCTACAACTAGCTGACCGATCAGTCAAATATCAGGTGGGAGTTGTGGATGACCTTCCCGTGAATGTGAGAGGGGTGCATGTGCCTGTGGACTTTGTAGTCATGGACATGCCCGAAGATGCACACACCCCCATTATCCTGGGACGGCCTTTCATGGCCACTGCTGGCGTTCTAATAGATGTGAAGAACGGAAAACTCTCTTTGAACGTCAGCGGAGAGAAAGTTGAGTTCGACCTGGGATTATCTATGAAGCACCCCGATCCCCCTGATGACCCTGGATGCAATTTGCTTGAGATAGAAGAAGAAAGAGCTGTAGAGGAGAATTCCTGGGAGATTCTCCTGAGAAACCCCCCCGATGACTTGGGGGATTTAGAAGATGAAGAAGGCCCCGAAGACAAAGAAGCTGCTGGAAAACCAAGTGCAGCGAGAACGACCCCTCCCGGGTTCCCCAAGGCTCCTCCTGTGAGGAGAACGGGGAAAGAGCACACGGACCTCACTAAAGACGAGGTCCGGATCCTGAAAAAGATGGCGGGAAGCGCCAACACCAAGGAAAAGCCCCCGGACCCCAAGAACAAGGGAATGGTAGTCGAGCAAGTATTTTTCCAGCCGCTGACTACTCCAAGCGCCTTCAGCTCCAGCGAGGAAGAGATGCCGAAATTTGGGCATCACCCGTATCAGCCACCATGAGCATCTCTTGCGGGCGTCGAGCCAACGACGTTAAACAAGTGCGCTTCATGGGAGGCAACCCATGTTCTAAACTTTTTCTCTAACTTTTAGCGATATTTTTTTACTTTATTTTATCTATTTTTATAAATAAAATCAACCGCGAGAACATCCGTTCGAGGACTTAATCAAATCTATTGGTTTTTGCAGAAAACAAGCCCCAACCGATCGGGTGACAACTCACCCGATCGGTTGGGATGTATCAGATACATGCCGAGATCTGTCCCCATATGACCCGATCGGTTGAGTAATGAAGAGACCGGGTGGCAGACCGGGTGAGCTGGGGAGAACTCTTGGGAAATTTTGGGGAATATCAACCGATCGGTTGAGTTCGAGCGCGATCGGTTGACCTGACCGGGTGAGCAGCCCTAAGTTCTCGGGAAATTGAGAGGAGCGGCCAACCGATCGGTTGACAAGTCAACCGATCGGTTCGCCTGTAGCATTTCTTTGGCAAGATTTTCGACCTAACATTCAACCGATCGGGTGACAAGTCACCCGATCGGTTCGACTTAAAACCCTATATAAACCCCCCCGACACCCGCTCGTTTCCATCTCGCCCGATCGCAAAAACCCTCAAAACCCGCCGTTTTTTCACCTTCCCCTCTTCGCCAACAACCGATCTTCACTCCCCCACGCCCTCTACTCCTCCATTACTCCCACTCTCCACCTCCTTCATAAACCCCTCCATCATCTACACCCTCTCTCTCCTCCCATTCCGAATTTTTGACCTAATTTTCCCCCAAACCACCCCCATTTCGAAAATTTTTGCCAAAGGAGTTCGCCGCGGCTCCACGCTACTCTCGCTGAACAGTGTGGGGGCATCAACGAGCAAGCTCCACCATTCCGCTTGGGTAAACTCGCTCCTAAGATTATATTTATATATTTGCCCTATTTATTGTACTTGCTCGTTTGCTTGTGTTAGTGTGCATCCACGATTTTCGCACTAATTCTTGCTTGCACACACACACATGGCCAAGGATAAGGACAAAGGAAAAGAAATTATGCGGGAAGAGGAGCCGCCTCGAAAGAGGCGAAAACAAACGCGCCCTCCTTCCCGTACACGAGCACTTACACTTGGCCCTCCTCCACCTATTATCCCCCCTGTGGACCCAATGTTGGGCCCGCATGGGTACATCTTTCGGGACCAGGAGCACAAAGATTTTTACCGTAGGCTTGATGCTCGAGGGCATCTTTCTACTAAGTTCCCGCACACACAAACACTTGTCGATCTCGGTGTCTTCACCGAGGTCGAATCTCTTTTCGGTAACTTAGGATGGTTGGCCTTCCTCAATGCATCCGCCGTTTCATACCCGGCACTCACCCTCGAATTTCTCTCCACACTCGTTTTAGAGTCCGGGTCGATCGTTAAATTTCAGGTGCGTAACCGCAGTGTCACCACAAGTCTGAACACGATTAATGATATATTTGGTTTCCCCATTCTTGGGGACGATTCCATCAGACACTACGGGTACACGCCCGAATTTCAAGTCGATCAATTCTGGTTCCGCCTCACACTCATCAATGAATATCCCCGGGGTAGGGCTAAGGCATCCTCCATCATTCATCCCGCGTTTCGATTGGCCCACAGGATCATTTCATCTGCATTCTTTCCTAGGGACGAGTCTGGCACTGTGACTATCCCTGACCATTTTATCCTTTGGGCCATGACTTTCCCTTATGTCTGGGATGATGATGGAATTAGCTTCAGGGCCCCTACCGTCCCCATCCATGGCGGTGATTGGCTTGTTTACAAGCTTCTCGAGATCAGCCGGGCCGGTAAGGGAAAATTTTGTTGTGGGGGCATCATCACTATCATATGCTCTTACCCCCAATTCAATATTCCCCTCCCCAATAATCTTCACATCGCCGCAGGACCATCACGTCTAGATATTGACGTCCTACGTCACATTCACATGATTAGACCCCACTCGGCTGGCCGCTTCATTTTCAACTATGGCCACCCCCCAGCCCCTTACACCATTCTCCCCAACCCCGCTCGCATGACCATTGCTCTCGTGGGAGATTGGACTTTCCCACCTGATCCCGATTTCTTTGCGGGGTTGAATCTTCCTTTTCTCCCCGCAGGCGCACGCAGACCACCATCCCCTGCCGCCCACTTAGGCGAGCAGGATATCCCTGCGTCTGCGGGAGATTTAGGGGCTGGCCCGAGTCGTCCTGTTTCTGCTCCGGGACCGATCACGTCTGAGCACCTCTCTGTTTCTGGCCTTGTATCCTGTGCCGACATGACCACTGCCGCCGGCACCTCCTCGACCTTACCTACCGGCACCACCTCTGCCTCGCGTCAGTCTACATCTTTTGGTCACCGTCAGGTATCTGCCCGTCTAGGACTTGAGAGGGAGGTCGCTGCCCTTCGTGAGCTCGCCATGTCCTCTGTTTCCTCGGACCCATCGCCATCCTCCTTTCTTACTCACCCACGTTTCCTCATACTTGAGAGGAACGTGGCCGCCATTCTTCGCCTTCTTACCCATATCCACGGACCACCTCCACCTTCACCACCCCCACCTTCACCACCCAGGCGATCTTCTCCTCCACCCACCCACACCTCCCCACATGCATCACCCCCCTCACCACATTCTTCTCCCCCCACTTCACACCCCATCCCGGCATCCACTTCATCCCTCCCGACCACTTCCACCGCACCCACGCTACATCCCTCCTCCTCCGTCACTCCATACGTGCGCCAGAGGAAATTGCCGGTGCGCTCCAGATCCCTCCCACCACACCCCACTACCGTCACCACCGCATCTACTTCCTCCACTTCTATTCCTCTCACCACCGCCTTGATCGCCTTCCTACCACCACCACCCACCACCACCGACACCCCTCCCATTGTTCACACCACCACTGCCCCCACTCCTTCGCCTCTTTCCCCACTTCTCAGCACACCCCCAGCCTCCCCCGACCACCCATCCACACCCTCTTCCGAGGAGGACGAGGACTGAGCTCCTCCTGCTTTCTAGATTCACCCCTTTTGTTTTTGACTCCCCCTTGCACATATCTGGATTTCATTGATCATATCATTTCCCTAGCACTTTCTGGTCTAGCTTGGGGGAAGTCTATTTTGGTTTGCTGTCGTGTTTTGTTTGTTTTTCTCATTTTTTATGTGTGTGCTTGTTTTTCATTTTTTTTAATGTCGTGTCGTGTGGTTTTATTTTTATTTTTATTTTTCGTTTTGTTTGATTTTGATTTTGATCTTTCTTTATTTTTCAATTTTATCTATGTGTTTTCCTCGTTTTCATTTCTTTTTGTGTCAGTGCGTATTCCCCCCCCCCCCATTTTCATTGCCCTCCCGTGCTCACTCATATTGCATTGAGGGCAATGCAAACTTTAGCTTGGGGGAGTCGCACTGTGTTGGTCGTTTGAGTCCTTTTTTCATATTTTTTGTGTCGTTTTCATCGTGTTTTTATTTTTTCTTGGTTTTCCTTTTTTTTAGCTCTTTCTCCTAGAAATGACTCCTATGATGAATCGCCACAAAGTCACACACACCTAGCATTGCATCGATGATCACACTCACTAACCCTAGGATTTCGAGTCCTCTTGCATTTCACGCGTCGCAGGTCCACTTAGCTTTTTGTGAGTCGTGTGTCGTGACTAGCATTTGGTGTGCTTCTGCTTTGTGATTTTACTTTATATGCCTGTCCAGGAATGACCCCTAGATTGTCATGCTCCGATCTGAATATGCGGTATATGTTTCCACTGTTTGCATGCTATATTTATATCGTATAATTCAATTCACATGCGTCGGGATTCCACAACTAAGGACTAGGATAACCCATTTAGCCTACGCTCTATTTAGCGAGAATAGTTTCATTTGCCCAAGTGTTTAGATTTCGACTTCTTTTTGTTTTACTTGGTGCAAATCCCCTCGTCGTGTACCGTTCTCCCACTTGGGAGAGTACACATGTGTATAGCCAATATCCCAAAAATCCAAAAAAAAAGAGAAAAGAAAAGAAAAACCCAAAAAGAAAAGAAAAGAAAAATCTTGTATAGCCCAAAATTCAAAAAAAATACAAATACCCAAAACCCAAAAAAATTTCCGTGTGAATATTTTTTTCATACTTGCCAAGAATAAAGGGAAGGCGAGAATTTGCACCGAGTGTCCTTCTCCACATCATCTCAACCCCCGTCGTTATCAAAAACACTTGGCTTAGGAACTTTTTAGCTAGTATCTAGGCTATAGTGGCGTGATTTCCTTAACCCTAGTTGTGGAGTCCCCGATGCATGATACGCTTCTATTCTAACTCTTCTCGTGCATGCTTGAACTTATATTCACCGCTTATTTCAATTCGGATTGATATTTTGGGTCATATCTTGGATTTGTGTATATCGAGCATCACAGCACATCATAGAAAGCATCACCGTTTGCTAGCACACGACGACGCTCACTCGCGCTTCACTGCGTGGACCCACGACACTTATTTGGACTCGCTTTCCTAGGTTTAGTAGTGTGATTTGGCGTTTGCTTGCTTGGTGTGTCGTTTCTGATTTTGGTGGCTCTGATGGACGATCTAGGGTTTAGAGTTTTCTTTTTCTTTCTTCCTCTCTATTTTCCCCTTCCGAGCTCCTACTCTCACTCGTCTTCCTCGAGGACGAGGAAGAGTTCAGCTTGGGGGATTTTGACGTGCGCTTATATTTCATATATTCACGCACATTTTCTTTTGTGTTTCTCCGTGTTTTCCGCCGTCTCTTATTCGTTTTCGTATATTTTCCCGTTTTCTTTCACTTTTCTTTGTTTGTCCATGATTGCAGGAGTTTGACCACGTAGGGGACGTTTTACGATGATATCCCAAGTCCCCGGAGCAACGGGAGAAGTCACGCGTGATCCAGGGGGTCAAACGTCGAAGAATTCATCTTTCAGCCCCTCACCCGGTCGGTTGATCATCTTCAACCGATCGGGTGATGCACGCGTGCACCACCCGGTCTCTACCGCAGCTCACAAAGAAGTCACCCGACCGGTTCTGCGGGCGGCTGTTCTCTGTTTTTTCGAGCAGAATTCCAACCGATCGGGTGACTCTCACCCGATCGGTTCATCTGTAGCTGAGAAAAAGAGCTGAAGACACGGGCGCCGAACCGACCGGTTCACCCGACTGCTCCAAGATCCAACAGGTCGCTCAAGAACTCACCCGATCGGTTCATGAGATCGGGTGAAAACTCGCCGTTTTCTGTAATTTATCTGTAACGGATCAACCGATCGGTTGACTTGTCAACCGATCGGTTGATGCGTAAGTCTATATATAGAACCCCTAGGGTTCCAGAAACGAGAGCTGTTGTATTTTTTACTGTTTTATTTCCTTGTGACGGCTGTAATTGTTACTCTTAAGTAAGTTTTCAGATCTTTCTAAAATTTTAGTATTGTCTTTATTACTCCTTTACTTCCGCATTGCAATTGTCCGATTATGATTTCAACGGTTAAATTTCATTTAGATTGCTTTTTCATGAATTTTTGTGAGTAGTTCCCAAATCTGGGATTTTGGTAGAAACCCCTTCGGGGGCTCTTCCCGATGCGTCCATAGGGTTAGGAAATCGATAGGGAGTAGGAATCTAATGGTTACGCGGGGCGTTTCATTGTCATCGGCGGGAAAAAGACCGCATTTGACCGTTGGGCCAAGGGGGAATAAACTTGGCGGTTGACTCCCTAGCCATAGCTCACGCCTTTAGCGTAGACGCCAAATCCTAGCACGCGGGAGCGGCAGGATGAGACGTTGGGAGATATCGTTGCGGACTTAGTGCTCCCGGGATCGATCAGTGTTAATGGACACGGGAGTGCCCACTGATCGAATCCGGGAAGTCCGGTGTATCATCCTGGGCACCGACCGGAATATCGGGCTCATGGGATGCCGGTACCACTTTCAGAGGCAACGTCTCACCATTAGACCCTAATCCCGATCGTTATCCATACCCGTAGGTCGTATCGGCGAGAGTCTCTCGTCGGGTTGGAAACCAAAGTCCCGGGTTTACTTTCTTTTTGTTCATACGCTTGTATTTTCTTTCGTGACAACCATCTACCGATTCAGGCTAGCTCGCCCCTCGGGGTGATTCAGGTCCTACCTGACCCAAGCACAACCTCGCCTCCCTGAGTTCGATATTCCCGCACCCTACACTAACCGTGAAACTTGCGGTAAACGACACCGCGCCGCCGCGACGCAAGCGGGGCGCCGGTCAAGCATCCTCCAGTGTCTTTGATAGAATAGCCTTGTTGGCCGTGGCGTCAATTATCATTTTCGTGTCCGGCCGCAACCCATTGTAGGAACTGTGAACGAGCTCCCAATCGTCGATGCTATGGTGTGGGCAATGATGTTGGAGGTCCTTAAACTGATCCCACCCTTCATAGAGAGACTCGTGGGACCCTTGTTTGAAAGACATTAATGAGTTTCTTATCTTCACAGTCTTGGACGGCTGGTAAAATTTGTTGATGAACATGCTCGCTAACTCGTCCCAAGTAGTGAATGTCCCATGCGCTTGCGTCTTTAGCCAATATAAGGCTTTGTCTCAAGAGTGAAAGGGAAGAGACGCAACTGGATAGCATCCTCCGGCACATTAGGCATCTGAAAAGTGGCGTACTTCGCCAAGAACATTTGTAGGTGATAGTATGGGTTCTCTTGAGAATTCCCATGAAAGGGATCTTGTCGCATCAGTACAATAAGCCACCTCTTTAGTTCGATGTTCTTGTCGGCCGCCAACTCCGGCATAAGTATGGAAATGTAGTAACCGAATTATTCAAGGTAAGCCTATCCCAGATGGAGACAAGCCTAGCGGTCTACCGTAATCGATCATCTCTAGTTTTCTCCGCCATTTGATTCTCCTCTATAATTGATCTCTTTTCTGCTCTCAGTTTCCTTGCAGTGCGCTCGATCTCAGGGTCAAATAATATGTCTTCTTCAGGATGCCTTCGATCTCATGTTCATGCACAGAGAAAGAGAAACTAGAAGATTTGTTAGTGCAATAGAGGAATAGAGGGACATAAAATAAAGAAATAAAATTAGCTAAGTAAAGAAAATAAAATACTATCGCCTCCCTGGTAACGGTGCCAAAAACTTGATCGCTCCAAGATATACACCCAGAAAACAATGTAGCTTTACCGCAAGTGCACGGTTAAGTGTCAACCGAGTATCGAATCACAGGGAGGACTAATGACAGTACTCTATTTTGGTTACTAAGCTATTTGGTGGAAAAGTCGTTTGAGAATGGATGGTGTAACAATCGTTTGAGTAACAATGCAAATTCAATATAATAAAAGTGTCTAGGGCTAGGGAATCCCCACTATGGATTTTCAAGTTATCATCGTGCGTTATGAAATACCATGCAATCAAAATTGAGTCAAGGTGAACTTGGCACAACTAATTTAGAACCAACTCATGCTGTCGCGCTATTGTAGGTCTATAGCACTCTAAACTAGAGCCTCGCTGTCGCGCAAGCTTAGTCTAGACTACTAGCATTAAGATCGGCAATCTCGTCCAATCCAAACTCAAGCTTGCTGTCATGCAACTTGAGTTTAGATCTAGATCTTGATAGTTCGTATCCATTCACTATTGTGCAATGAATATGAGCATAAGAGAACCATAAAAATGCTAGCTTTGGTCGTCGTTGTGCACCAAATCTAGGGAATTTCGATTGTCAACCTAAATCAAATATCTAGGGCTTTTCTTGGATCAAGATCCTCTGTCAAGCTCACGAGATCCAAGAGAAATCCCTATCTATCTGTAGTAAATCAATCAAGATCTAACCTTTAAATCAATCCTAATAGCATAGCAATTCAATAGATCTCACAATTCCAACATTAGATTCATAGGGTTCATCCCTTTGTCCTAGAGCAAAGAAACTACTTGAAAATCATATTAGAAATCGATAGGAAAATAAGATCAACAATGGAATTCATCATGCAATCAAGATTCAATAAGAGATGTCGCATAAAAACCAAAACTTGCAAGAGATCAAGACAACCCAACGTCTCCAAAGAAGCTTTCAATAGAAAATTCAATTCAAATCTTCAATCTCTCGCCAATATAAAAGATTAACTATGATTAGAAACTAAGGAAAAATAGTTCTAAGAAGTCTATCTGGTCTCCCCTAGGGCTGGAGACAAAACTGGGCTTAAATAATGCCCAAAAGAACCAAAAAAATACAGACCAAACTGCCCTTGAGCGGCCAGAAACCCTAGTTTTCCTGACTGGGGGGTCTGCGCCACTCGACCGAGTGGAAATATGACTTAGCCGAGTGAGAAGTGTGACTCAGCTGAGTGCGTCAGTCAGCAGATCGTCCAAAAAACAGAGAAGTCGGCTTGGCTCTCTTCGAAATTTTGGCCTCCACTCGGGCAAGTGGTACTCGGCCGAGTGGAATTCACCACTCGACCAAGTACATTATGGTACTCAGGCTGGCAGATGGCGTCGTGTCAGTCTTGCTCGGCCGAGTAGGATGCGTCACTCGACCGAGTGAGCTGCCTTGCTCGGCTGAGTGGACTGTTTCAGAGCTCATTTCTTCTCCTTATCGATTCCTTCGGCGTCCTTCCTCTTCCACTCATCCTCCAGCACCGTTAACTCTCCGATATGATCATGAGCGATGCTCCGATATACACGCAAGTCCTTTAGGCTCCCAATTGCACTCGATTGCTACATGTCTCCTAAAATCAGACGAAAAACAAGAAATAGTGAAAAGTATCGACACATCGTCAATTAATCATGAAAATTGCGATATGCGCAATCGAAATGGCATGCAAATATGCAGAAAAAGGTGTAAAATATGAGCCTATCAAAGTACATTTTGGTCGTAGTTGATTATGTCTCAAAGTGGGTTGAAGCCATAGCCACCCCCAAAAAATGACGCACGGGTAGTTGACAAGTTCTTCAAGTATACAATCTTTCCCCGTTTTGGAGTCCTAAGAATGGTTATAAGTGATGGGGGAAGCCACTTTATCGAAAAGAAGTTTGAGACAATACATAAGAAGTATGAAGTACATCACAAGATCAGTCTTGCATATCACCCCCAAACGAGTGGCCAAGTGGAAGTATCCAATAGAGAGATCAAGAGCATCCTAGAGAAGACAGTGAGTGCATCAAGGAAGGATTGGTCTCAAAAGTTGAGTGACGCTCTTTGGGCATACCGCACCGCTTTCAAGACCCCTATCGGGACGAGGTTAGTATATGGAAAAGCATGCCACCTGCCAGTGGAATTGAAACATAGAGCATATTGGGTGATAAAGAAAATGAACTTTGGCTACCAGAGTGCCGCCACAAGACGATTCTTGATCACCAACGAGCTTGACGAAATTCGGCGTCACGCCTATGAGAACGCAAGGATGTATAAGGAGAGGACCAAGGTCTATCATGCCAAGAACATCATGGTGAGGCGCTATGATGTCGGTGACCAATTGCTTCTCTACAATTCAAGACTATGACTCTTCACCGGGAAGCTAAAATCGAGGTGGTACGGCCCCTACAAGATAGTAAGCATACCTCCGGGGGGGTTCCATAGAACTTGAAGGGAAGAACGTCAAGTTCAAAGTGAACGGCCAGAGAGTAAAGCCGTATGTAGCAGGAGAGCCGATTGGACAAGAGGAGACATACTTCCTTGAGGAATGCCTCACCACTCATTAAAAATCTTGAGGCACTTATCGGGAGGCAACCCGATCTTCTATATAGTGGCTTTTTTTTTACTTTTTTCTTTCCTTTTCTCATTCAAAAACCAATTAAATACTTATTTTCTTCTATAAAAATACAAAACATAAAAAGCTGACGAGTTCTTCCTTTTTCAAGTCGAACGATGAGGAGAGCACGCTACACGATGAATTAAAGGTAAAGGAACCAATGGGAGAGCACCATATAGAAGCATAGGCTTGGGGGAGAAAAGCTACAGGTGACTCGACCAAGTGGAACTCTATTCGGCTGAGTAACAGTCAGCTGGAGAAATGGCCTAAAATAGCGTTCTGGAAGTCTTAAACGACTCGACCTAGTAGCCCCCTACTCGGCCGAGCAACAGTCGGAGCTGAAAAGAGCCAAAAACATCACTATGTTTCTAATTCGACTCGACCGAGTAGCTGCTTACTCGGTCGAGCTACAGGGAGTGAATTCTGAGCATAATTTCTAAATTCTAATTTTTTATCTTTTTTGACTTGAACGAGCAGCTATAGCTGCTCGGCCCAAGCTACAACTTAACAGTGGGGTCCACAACTCAAACCGAGTCAGCTCGGTTTAAATAACCAACTCGATTTTATAAACCCCCAACTCATTTTAAAACCTCCCCAAATCAAAACCGAGTGCCCTAATCCTCCCATACTCGACTCCTCCGCCACCTGCGTCGCCGACCATGCCACCCGCTCGGTCTGTCTCGTTGCCCTCTCTCTCCTCATCCATCTTTCTCTCTCTATCTATCTCTCCCTCTCTCTTTCACCCAAACCCCCCGAAACCCTTGCTCCGGTAATTTACCGAAGCATCGCCATCGGCGCTGCCCAGTGCCGGCGGTGAATCAACCCCCTCTCTCTTTCACACCCTATCTTCCCCCTCTTTTCCCACCCCTCTAACCCCCCCCCCCCAATTACGCCGGAGCCACCGTACCGCCACCCAAGCACCACTGTGCTCGGGCGGCGTCCGAGCACACCCAGCCCCCCACTCCCCCTTCCTTCCCCCTATCACCCCCAATCATCGTCATCATCCTCCCCAACATTTCCCCCACCCCTACCCCCCTTCGTTAATTTTCAAATTTTAGAGATCTGATTCGTTATATATATGAAATTACCTCCTGATATATTTGTTTCTTCTTTTCTGCTGGTACATTGCGCTCCTCGAGGACGATTTGGATTGGAGCAGCTTGGGGGATCACATTGGATTCGCAGCTTGACTTGTCCATGATCACTCTGCACTCGGAGCGACGCTCATGTCGGTACGCTCTTTCCACTATTTACTTTACCTACCGATGTATGATCGCTCCGTATTTTACACCCTTTTTCTGCATGTTTGCATGCCACTTTGATCGCTCATATCGCGTTTTCCCGATTATTCGACAATATTGTGATGCTTTTCACGATTTCTTGTTTTTGTCGTATTTCAGGAGATATGGAGCGATTTGGAGTGATTTTGAGATCAAGAGGATTTGCACCCACTCCGGAGTGTCACCCGAGGCTCTTTTGAGGGTTATTCGGTGATGGAAGACAAGTGGGAGAAGAAAGAACGTCGTAGGAGCGACGAGGAAGAGAAAAGACGAAGATTGGGCATTTGCAGCATCTCACTCGGCCGAGTGAACCACCCACTCGGCCGAGCAAGAAGACCACTCGGTCGACCTGTAACGACCGCTTTTCGATCGTATCTTCTTCGTGCACGTGCTGTTGACCGTGCACGTATATGTTTTAGACTTTGTTTGTTTGTGAACACTTTGGTGTGATATGTCGTTATGAACGTCTCTGAGAGTATTAAATTGTGGCACTAATTTGGAACGTCATTTCACGGGTCGTTCTCCCACGATTTGACCCTATTTGAGAAGACGTCGCGATTTTCACTTTTGTCGTGAGGCCTTTCTATTTTATTAATTTCATTTCTCGTCGTCAAAATTAGGATCCGTCTTCTCTGCCTTCTTTCTCTCGTCGTCCCGGCCACCCCAGTATTTATTTCGCAATTTTTGGGCTTCGTTTGACCCACTTTCACTACTTTGACCAATTTGTTATCACTTAGCCCTAAGTTTCATGATGTATAACCCACTAAATATCCTTATATTATCCTAATCACTTCTTAGTTAAGCTTAGCCCACACTTTTTACTTGACCCAAACCGGTATGACACACAACACACTTTGGTTTGTTGGGCTTTTCAAATCTTGTAATAAATTGATATAGGAGATAAAGCCTATCTAGCCTCTAACTTATAATAACAAATGTTATAACCCTAGGCTCACATGCACTTCGTATACTAGCACTTGCATGACCCAAGCTTTAGTTTTCCCAGACCGTTAGCCTAGCAACAAAATGAAATAGGGCCGGACCCATCACACACACACAGTTTTATTTGGGCCTTCAAATCATGTTTTTGTATGAAACCACTATTTTCCTATGACCTAGACACTAGCCATGAGCCCCTAACTCACGTGTGTAGCAGCCTACCCTATTTTATAGCCTTAGGTTATTAAATTATAACCCTAGCTTTTATAACTTTCGCAGCAATCGCAAAAACCCCGCCGCCCTCGACATTTCTTCATCGCAAAACTCGACTCTGGCCCCCTCTCCTCCCTTATCGATCACCCCCGCGGCCTCCGACTCCTCTTCTTTGGCCTCCACTGTCAGAAAACACGCCGCCGCCTCGTCTTCTTCCGCAGCAGCACCAAACCCGCGCCTCGACTTCGCACAGCGGCCTCCCCACGCTGTCCGGCCGTGCTCCGACGTTCTCCTCGGCCTTCAGACCCCCAGTGACCAACCCTCCTCCGTGATCACCGCCTACTCCGTCGGGGCCTTCTCCGAGAGCGCAGGCCGCGAGCTCCTGCATCGCACATCAACAACGAGCCGTCCCCTCCTTTCAAATTCGTGAGCTGCTCCTCGCGCCGTCACCGTTTTCGAGCAGCCCCCATCGACCCGCTCTCCGACCCAGCCCCGGTGGCAGCGCCGCCCAGGCGTGCGACGGCACCGCCAGGTGCCGTCCGACAGGCATCACGGTGCCCTCTTGTGGCATCCTCAGGCCGGCGCCCTTCCCCTGTGCAAACTGTCGCACGCCTCAAGCTTTGGCCGCTGAATCGAAGTTTCACCTGTGATTAATGGACCCCTCTACGAATATATCCGACCCATCATCACTCAACGGGGAACATGAGAATGAATGGGTTACTGATGTTTTTGTGATCCTCAGTTTGATTGTTGGAGACTCTGATTCACACATTCTGGGTGTGCCCGAATTAACAGAGGGAAGGGCTTCTCCCAAGGTCTTAAGGAGGAAGATAAGATCTATCTGGGTCCTCACGGGACTCTGCCTTCCTTAGCGACGCAGCGGTGCACGGCAACCCCGATGGCAGCGTAAGGGGGGAATCCTCTCAACGGTAAGTAGCGTGCATTAGATACTTAAGATCTGGTTGCTTATAGACGATCCGTAAGTTAACTTAGTCATGTCGTTGCCTGAATGTTTATTAGAATCAGTAGTAATACTTTATAAACCTAGTTGCCAATTGTTGTGTGGTAGTTATAACGTCAGAACATCTATGTTAATGATATATTTATAAATCTGTTCACGTGTTGGTGTTGTAACAACCAGTGTTATTATATGAGATGTTAGTGACATTAAAATCTATGTATAACCTGTCGTAGGATAGAGAACTTGTTAAGAATCAGATCATTAGAAGTTTTAGGATTGCCTAATAATTCTTATCCATCGTTACGAACTTATTTTCGTGCACGTGTTTCATCTCAGAGTATCCACCGTTCCGTGCCGTGCACACTGCAGGAATCCAACCCCTGGCGTCGCTACCCGACGCCAGTGTAGCTTTCACGTCGTGTTGATGTAACGATCTGCACCCTTAGGACCCCAACCTCAGCCTGATAATTAAGACTAAAAATTGATGTTTTTAAAGTGTTTTAAATTCACTAATCAAGATTAATAAAATGCGACTGTAGGCCGGTGGACTTGTGCACATAGGTTGTTTGTGACTTGTGGACTTTTGGGCGGTGTTTTTCGGACGTCAGACTTGCAGGCAAGTGAAACTTGCCAACCTTTGCTTTAGGCCATGTTTTAGGCCACTTCCTTACTTTTAGCGTAAAAGAGACTAGACAGTGAAATGATAGCTGTCTAGACGCAACTTTAAGATCTAGCTTGACAACGAAGCTAGATCTGTCACCCTGCCATGTCATTCATGCATTGATATCTGCCATGTTTAAATTCCTTACCTGTACGCCTTGCTACTTGCCATGCCATGCCATCCATACATTGAATGTTGCATTCGTAGCACACGCTACATACTTGTACTTGCTTGTCCAGGCTAGGTGCACCCCTATGCCATCATTAAAAACACTTCCTGGCTCGTGATCCAGAAGCGAGCATTCACGTTCGGGGGTAAGGCCCTGGCTCGATACACGTGGAGGGGTAGGGTTGAGCGACCACTCAGCTTAGGAGCTGGCCCGACCAGCCACTCTAGCTGTAAGGCGTGAACTCTGTGCACGACATGAAAACGTGACTTGTAAATGATAGTAGTTCGCTACTATTGCCATGCCATGCTAGTTGCTTATTGTACCTTACTTTACTTGTTGCACTCATACTTTAACTGCCATGTCATTGCATCATGCTAGAACTGCTAGGTTGTTCACATTACATTCAGTTTCCTTGCATAAGTCTCTTGTAGACTTGCTGACATGTGCCCCTTGCTCTTTTGGGTGTCACATGTTAGACCCTGAGCCAGAGACCATTGCTGAGTACGTGGTAATTGCTGACGCTGAGCCTGAGTCCTTGTCTGCCCAGGAGGAGTTTTGAGGACACCGGTGACCATTCTTAGTGACTTTGCTGAGCTTCCTTTTGTTTTAGGTTTTCTGTTAGTTGTCGGTGCGTGGCACCTTTACTTTGTACGTTGTACTTTTGTTGGCCATGCTGGGGCCCCTTAGATTCTTTTCTTTTTAAGCCTGGTGGGTTTTTCTGTGATGTTGGAACTTATTTATGGATATTCTGAGAATTGCTTTTGTCTCATTTCCCTTTATTATTATCTTTGTTTCATATGGCATTGCAAGGACCTGCCATTTAAAGTTATTTGACGCTTATCGGACTTGCAGCTTTGCAGCTTCAAGTCTGAGCGGACCTACTCACGTCTCGCCTCCACATTTTTGGGAAGCGGGGCGTGACACGACCAGACTGGACACGCATCAAAAGAAGAAAATAGGCGTGCACTCGGCCGAGTGACGATAGTCCACTCGGCCGAGCATGGAAATCCCCTCGCCCGAGTGGCATGGGAAAATCCACTTCAAAAACGGCCGACTTACTGGAAATGTACAGGCGATTCAGAGCTTCCACTCGGCCGAGCAAGAAATGCCCCTTGGTCGAGTGAGTAAATCCACTCGGCCGAGTCACCTTCCGAAGACAGACCCCAAAAATCCTGAACTTACTGTAATTGTACAGGGTTTGTCACTCGGCCGAGTGACATTTGTCACTCGGTCGAGTGAGCCGCCCCGCCTGCTGCGTAAACTACGATTTTTGAGCTGCGCAGGGGCATTTTTGTCACGATTTTTGGGCGATTTTGAGGGGTATTTAAGCCCAGTTTTTGCCCTAGGTTAGAAGAACTTTTTGATACTTTTTACAGCCTTTTAGAGAGCTTTTTAGTTAATTAGATTTAGGGATTTTGAGAGATTAGAAAGGGGATTTTTGTTGGATGCTATTGGATTCTCATTGGTTTGTCTCTTTTCTTGTCAAAAACTCCATTTTTATTGATAATTTCTCTATTGCAATGAATTGTGTTGGTTTTTCTATTGAATTTCTTATGAATTGCATGATGATTAGTGAGTAGTTTTATCGTCTTAGGGCATGGGGATGAACCCTATGAATCCTATTTCTGAATTGTGATGAATTGGTGAAATTCTTGCTAGAATTGATTAGGGTTAGGTTGGGATTGATAAATTACGGATGGCTAGGGATTCATATCGATTGGGATTTGCAAGAGATTGGGTCCTAAATGATAGGAAGCAATAGAAATCCGATTTAGGTTTACGATTGGAATTTTCTAGAATTGGTTTGCAAGAGATTGGACCAAGGGTATGGTTTTTAATCGTATTTCTATACAAATACCCGTTTGCAAGAGATTGGACGAGTAGGAACTATCTCAACCTAGGTCGTAGCTCGAGTTTGCACGAGAGTGGGCTCGAGATATGATTGGACGATGAGGTCGTTCTTCACGCTAGCGACTTAGGTTAGGGTTTGTAAGAGATTGGGCCCTAACCTAGGTTTGCTATAGACCGGCAATAGCACGAGAGCGTGAGCTTGGTTCTACATTTAGTTGCGACTAGTTCACCTAAAATTCAAGTCTAGCAATGATGTAACCTAAGAATCACAACGATGAGATACGGTTTGTAGCAGGGATTCCCTATCCCTAGGCGTTTTATTTCATTGATATTTCTATCGATACACGAACGATTGTGACATTTTCATCCCAAATTATTCTTGACCATTTGGATAGCTAGGTGATTAGAAGAGGACACTGTCATTGTCCCTCCCTGAGTTCGATATCCGCTCGCCACTACGCCGTGCGCTTGCAGTAAGACTACGAGTCGCTCGTCCCGGTTGCGTGTGCATACCGGGCGACGATCAAGTTTTTGGCACCGTTGCCGGGGAGGTGACAATGTTTTATTCTCTTTACCTAGTGTTTTCTTTTTCTTTTGTTACTTTTAATCTTTTTACTCCTTATTCGTGCTAACATTTCCTTTGAAACTCTGTTTTCCCTTGCATGTACACGAGATCTATGGCGAACCCCGAGGAAATATTATTTGATCCGGAAATCGAGTGTACCGTGAGGAGGATCAGAGCCGAGAGAAGGCACGCTACGGAGGACGGTTGTATGAACCGTGTGGAGACACCGGAGGAGCTAACCGCATGAATGGCGAGGATCATATCCATTAGAGATAGGCTTCGGCCTAAAACTTCTTCCACCACATCGTCCATCGCCATGCCGGAGCTAGCGGCTGACAAGAATTTTGAGCTAAAGACGGGATTGGTAGTATTTATGCAACAAGACCCGTTTCATGGGAATGCCCATGAGAATCCGCATTACCACATCCAACTTTTTTTGTCCAAGTGCGCCACTTTCCAAATGCCGGGAGTTTCCGTTGATGCAATCTGACTGTGAATCTTCCCCTTCACACTCAAAGATAAAGCTTTGTATTGGTTGAGGACGCAAGCAGAAGGGACATTCACCACTTGGGATGAGTTGGCAAGCGCCTTCATTGACAAATTCTACCCTCCTTCCAAGACGGTGAAGATACGGAGTGCTCTCATGTCCTTTAAGCAAGGACCGCAAGAAACCCTCTATGAAGCATGGGAGCGCTTCAAGGACTTATAACATCAATGCCCCCATCATAGTATAGAAGATTGGGAGCTCGTTCACAGTTTCTACAATAGACTCCAACCGGGCACGAAGCAAATTATTGACGCAACCGCCAATGGAGCCATACTATCAAAGACCCCGGATGAAGCTACGGCCTTGTTAGAGGAGATGGCCTCTAATAACCAACAATGGGAGGACGAGCGGGGACATTCTTCGTCCTCTTTGAAGCCCACTAGTATTTATGAGGCCAAGGCCGTCGCGGAGCTTTCAACCAAATTTGACTCCCTCCACAAGGTGGTGGAGAGATTGGAGAAATATATCACCGAGCCCCATGGAGCACCCTCTACATCTATGCCGACAAGCAATATGAGTGATTGGTAAGACCAATCCCAAGCCATGTATGTATGAGGGGACAATGTAGAAGGAGCCTTGGAGCAAGTACAATATGTCGCAGGGAACTCCGGATATTGGGCCAACCCGGCCGCTAGAAACCATCCGGGGTTTTCATATGCAAACAATGATGGTGCTTTGAACCCGCCGCCATAACAACTTCCTCAAGCTCGGCCTCCACCACCACAACCTCAATATCAACCGAGGGGGCCACCGCAACAAAACTACCCGTCGAGGCAACAAGCGGGACCATATAGACCCCCCGGGTACAACCAAGGTTGGAGAGCTCCCAACCCACCTCAAGCTCAACCACGATCGGACCACGAAGCTAGGATGGAAGAATTTATGGTGGAGCAACGGAAGATTAATGCTAAGTTGACGGCGGGGCAAGAGTCACTAAGTACCATCGTCGCTCAACTTGCGGAGCAACTTGCGTTGCACAACAAGAACGCCCACCAATTGCTGGCTCAACCTGAGCCCAATCCACGGAGCAACACCAGACACATCAATGCGGTGGTCGCAGTTACAACAAGAGGCGGGAAGGATACCACTCCCGCTATGACCCAAATCAAGCAACCCGTAGTGGAAATCTTGGAAGAGAAAGAGACGACAATTGAAGAAGAGAGCCGAAAGGAGCCAATTGAAGGAGGAAATTCTAAAGTGGTGGAGCCACTTGATGAGCGCCACTACATGCCTCCGGTGCCGTTTCCACAACGGCTAGCTAGAGCCAAAATGAAGAAAAGGCTTGCCAAGTTCCTAGAATACTTGAGGGGAGTAAGCCTCAATATTCCTTTCCTAGATGCAATTGTTGAGATCCCATCTTACGCGAAGTTCTTGAAAGATTTGATTTCGGGAAATAAAAGGAAGGAAAAAATTATGCTTGCGGAGCAAGGAACTTGGTTCACCCGGAAGGAGAAGGAGCCGGCGAAATTGAAGGATCCCGGGAGTTTCCGCATCCCTTGCACAGTAGGAGGCGTCCCTTTGCAAAAAGCTCTAGTAGACTTGGACGCTAGTGTGAGCCTTATGCCCCTTAGTATGTTCCGGAGATTGAACACGGGGACCGACTTGAAGCCGACCGACATGAGGATTCAACTTGGGGCCGGTCGGATTACTAGGTCGGTAGAGATTGCAGAGAATATTCCACTCCAAGTACCGGGAGGTATATGCTTGCCTTGTGATTTTGTCATAATGAACATCAAGGAAGAGGGCGACACTTCGCTCATACTTGGACGCCCGTTCCTCGCAACCGCCGGTGTTATCGTCGATGTGCGTGATGGAACTCTATCCTTGAATGTCAGCAACATAGAAGTCGAGCTTCACATACCCCGGGCCATGAAACACATGTTGTATCACGAGGAGTTAGATTATGTGGATCTCCTCGACGAAGTGATTGAAAAAGCAATCCCCCACTCTATTGGTGCTCTCCATGGCGATCGCTTCGAAGAAGACCAAGCTTCGGGCGAAGAAGAGAAGTTGGAGGACCCTCTAGATAGCTCCACGGATGGTGATGAAGGCGACGCTGATGTCGCAAGAATACAAGAGCTTTGCAAACTCTCAAAGGCCAAGAATCCGAAGAAAGCTCTACCGATAGGAAGATCGGTGTCACCGGCCAAGAAAGAGATAGGAACAAGCTCTAGCTTGGGGGACTTATCCCCCAACATTGCCCATGATGAGGAGGCATTGAGGAAGACCAATGATCATCAAGACCCAAATCCGAGCGGCCTTCCCGACAAGTTTGACGGGTGCATCTCATATGCGCCCAACATCGCGAGCTAAACGAATATCTTGAGGGGTCGAGCTCACGACCTTAAATGAGCGCTTGTCGGGAGACAACCCGACGGTTTTTGCATTATTTTTATTTGATTTTCATTTTTGGTTTAGCCTTTTATTAGTTTTTAGAGTGTTTTGTCCATGAAAATCGGGACAACGGGTCCTATTTTTCATGACAGGAGAAGGAGAAAGGGAGATCAACAATATGGAAGATGATAGAGGCAAGGAAGAGCGCTCCAGGAATGCGTTCAGGCCTTAGGAGGAGGAAGAAACCGACTGGAGGAAGAAAAACAGAGACCAGAGCAAAAACGGAGAGCCGATGCAGAAAACAGCACGTCACTCGGCCGAGTGCATATGCCACTCAGCCGAGCAAAGTCTCCACTCGACCGAGTGGAGCACCAAACAGGGAAGTTTCTGCATACCAACTCTCTGTTAATTTCTGTAAGTTTTAGTTTTAATCGCCACTCGGGCGAGTGACTTGTCACTCGGCCGAGTGAAACAGATACCCTCCAAGCCTAAAAATTGCCGAGTGGCAGAGCCACTCGGCCGAGTGGTGTTTCTCCCTTCGACCGAGTGAAGCAAAGCCACTCGGCCGAGTCGTAAGTGGGGAGGAGATTTTTTCGAAATTTTTTCCATTTACGCACTCGGCCGAGTGATATTTTCACTCGGCCGAGTCGTAACAATTTCTATATAAGTTCAGAGGCGGGCGTGAATTTCTAAAAACCCAAACCGCCCCATTTTCGCCCGAGCCCTCTGCCTTTCGCCTCCCTCGCCCACTGTTTTGCACCCCCGTGCCCGAATAGATCCAACCCCGCCGGCGATCGTCTGACCGAGCCACGCCGATTACCGGCCGCCGCTCCACCTCGCCGGCGCCGGCCTCCACCGCCCCGATCACCCCCTTTTGCCCCAAAACCCCCTTTTCTCCCCGTTTCTCTAGATACGTACGCCTGTTGAACCCCAAACCCAAATTAATTTCTATATCTATCTATTATCCCCCATCTCCCCCATATATATTGAATATTATTCGCTGATTTGATCGTTTGATTTGTAGGCTATCTTAGGGGAGCTTTGGTGAACTTTTGGACGCGCTTTGAGCTTCGCAGCGGTGGCGTCTCTTCGCACACACAGTTGTTTTCTCTCGCGGCGTGTTCAGGTACATTCGTTCCATTATTTAGCACGCCACAGCATTTATTTGTTTGGGACACGTCTCGCGGCACACATGCCACCGCGCACTAGGCCGCGTACACGGGGATCCGCCCCCAAGTGGAGGCGGACCGATGACCCCAGTCCCTCTCACGCTAGGGAGGACTCCC